>JACXGK010011368.1:0-16257 GCA_016801125.1 Novumbra hubbsi
TGCCCCAAGGGCCAGGTTGCAGTGCCCAGCTGAGACGCCGCCGGTGATGTGCCCAGCTGTGACGCCGCCGGTGATGTGCCCAGCTGTGACGCGGCCCCTGATGTGCCTAGCTGAGACGCCGCCCCTGATGTGCCCACCTGCGGAGCCGCCCCCTGCAAGGCCTCCGCCGCTGCCGCCCCCTGTGGAGCCATTGCCGCTTCTGCCCCCTGCGGAGCCGCCCCCTGCGGAGCCGGCGTCGCTGCCGCCCCCTGCGGAGGCGCCCCCTGCGGAGCCATTGCCGCCCCCTGCGGAGCTGCCCCCTGCAAGGCCACCGCCCCTTGCAAGGCCACCGCCCCCTGCGGAGCCGCCCCCTGCGGAGCCGCCGCCCCCCCTTTGTTTGACTCTTGCGGCCTGGAGGCCGCGCTTTGGGGGGGGGCTCTGTCGTGCCCTGACAGGGCAGGACTAATTGTGTGGCCTCTAGCCCTCTCTATGCCGTTGTGGGCTCCCCAGTCAGAGCAGCTGCATTCAGTTGACTCTGATTGGGGAGCCTACTTAGGTTCAGTTTGAACCACACCCGGTGTGGTTTATTGTTTGTTTGCTTGTCTCAACAGTTCACGGTTTGTCCTTTGTTTGATTCATTTGCAAGCGAATGCTCTACATGTTTATTGTATATCGTTTTATGTTAGTTAGACCTTTCATTTTCTGTTTACAGTCCGTGTAGAGTTTGTTTGTTTGTTTTGGATTAAATATCACCTTTTCTTTATAAAAATGTCTGCGTATGGTTCCACCCCACAACAAAACCGTGACACTGGGACAAATTCCCAGGCTTCACCACCTTTTTTTTATCTCTTTAAGCCTTAATGTTTTATCTATTTTTGCCACATAAATACATGTTTAATAAATTATTTTCTTTCTTATATTAGTGATTATTTTAGGACAGTTTGCTAATTTTATTTTTCTCTTTAATTTTTTTGTGTTGATCAGTGGCAAATACTGAAGACATCCATTTTGATTTCATGTTGTAATGCAATAAAATTTTGAAAAGCTAAAGGGGGTTGAATTATTTTAAAAGCCACAGTATTCTTGTGTTCTTAATGAGTGTAAATCATTTACAACAAATACATTATGTGAAGCTTTTTAGCAAACAAGGACATTGTTAAGTTTTCTCCGGAAATTGTGAAACAAATAATTTCTATTATATTTTTCCATTATTTCATCCAATAACATACAAACAGCACCATTGAAGCAATCATCATTTTCAGAAAATAACAGTTACTTGACTTACATTCTCCATTCATGAACTTGTGGATGTATCCGTCCCATGGTCCTGGCTCAGGCTGAGTTTGATTCATTTGGTCAAAGTGGAAGTAGCTGACTATGTTGTCTTTTGCATTCCTGGCAACGTAGATAACCTGGAGGAAATATGGTAGGGGGAAGGCGAACCATTTTCTTTATTTCATCTAGTTAGTATAATTTAATATATAGATTTACATACTATAATTTAGTGTATTTACCTATCAAATGTTACCCCATTTTCAGCCAATTTCACCAGGTCTAATTAGTAATCAACCTTGTATTATCGCAGCAACCTCCAACATGCATATTGTATAAAATGATTTATTATTATAAATTGTTTTAATCGCCTTTCTTCCCTCACAATATTGGGATGTCCAATTTGATATCATGGCATTAAATGTGTTTCCTTTAAAGCAGGCTTTGCCAAGCCATTCTGGTAGTTTTCTCACTGCTCCACCAAGATAGACTCCTCAATGAGTTAGACCACTTTGCCATTTGGGGGACCCATAGCATTTGTAAAGGTATTTAGATATTTTATTTAATTGTGTTATCCACTATATTTCCATTCTTAATCATTCCTTTACATTGGTGTTTAAGCTACTCTGTTATTCATATCTTAGTTTGCACTTCGGGCATTTATTTTTATTTTTTAAAACTACTCTAACTCTAATACACAGCATATGTTTAAGAAAGCTTGTCTTGTAATTAATGGATTGCGTCTTTGAAACCTGGTTGCACATATAGGCTTATGACTTTAAACCGGTGCCAAGTGATCTTCACATCCACAACATTTCTAAGAGGGTAAATATTCTTGTTTTTCTCTATAATTAAGTACCTGGAGGGCATTTTACTTTCTCGGTCGCTTGCTATTAGGAAAGTGTTTGTGAGTACACACCACCAGACCATCTAACACTGTCATTTGCTAAAATTCATAACAAAAGCATTAGTAAAGTCCCTCCCACAAGGCCATCTTTGAATGGAAGGTGTTCCACGCTTATATTCACTGTGTACAGTACCCTGGGGACGAGGTTACAATCTGTTGACCATTTCATTTTTTAAATAATGTATTTATTATTTACATTTTAAATATTTATACTTGGTTTATATATGGTTTAAAATTCTAAGAAATGCAAACATGAATCCCTAAAATATAGAGTGGGTTTGATTCCAATGGAAGTGTAGTACAGAAACATGCATTCACTAGTAACTCTGGATAAGAGCATTTGTTAAGTTACACAAATTCACTTTACCTTGCATTTATTTTCCCAGAACCCTTCAGGCACCAGCTGGAAAGGAAGATGGGTCTTAATAACCCTTGGGGGGTCCATTTTGTCGATAAGATTCAAGCCTAGGAGACACAGATGAATCAACCAAAGATAAGACTTCACTCACTGCAGCTGTAATACTGCAACCTTGTTTCTTACTTTGGACAAGGCCTCCCAACCATGGTCATCATTACCCTGCGTTCACAGTCAAGTGTCAAGGTCTTATTTATCACTTGTGAATGGTGCAAGAACACTAACATGACACACTCCCAACTGCTAATAGTTGGTGGAAACAATTTATCAATGTTGGATGGCTGAATTTTCCATGATGCATACAAAGTTTGCCAATTTCTTTTGTTCGTGTTCTCGCAATAAAAACAAGGTTGTGTTTTTATTTTTCACCTTGAAACAGAGATTGTCATACTGGCGTTACCCATGTTCTTAACAAGTCTATAATGAGATATACATGGGGATGTGTTTGCTATGTATATTTGTGGGTCATTGCAGCATTTTGGCTATTAGCCATTCTGTGGTTCAGCTAGTTTAAAAGAAATGCAAGCATCCAACTAGTATTTATCAAAGCCATGTTAAGTTTGCAAGTTTATCACTTTAAAAGGCATTGTGATCATCAGAAAACTATTTTGTAAGTATGTTAGCAAAGCTGAAAACTGTTGTGCTGATTAATTAATGAAGCAATAAATATGGTGTTCTTTACACTAGTTAGTTAGTGTAAGGACAGAAGAATATTCTGCAGTAGGTACAGGAACTGGACTGCTGAGGACTGGGGTAAAGTCATTTTCTCTGATGAATCCCTTTTCCGATTGTTTGGGGCATCTGGAAAAACACTTGTAGAAAAGGTGTGCACTATCATCAGTGCTGTGTCATGCCAATAGTAAAGCATCTTGAGACCATTCGTGTGTGGGGTTGTTCTCAGCCAAGGGAGTGGGCTCACTCACACAAACCTTTGAACACAGCCATGAATAAGGAATGGTACCAAAACATCATCTGAGAGCAACTTCTCCCAACCATCCAAGAACAGTTTGGTGACAAGCAATGCCGTTTCCAGCATGATGGAGCACCTTGCCATAAGGCAAAAGTTACAAAACATCGACATTTTGGGTCCATGGCCAGGAAACTCCCCAGTCAATCCTCAAGAGGCAGGTGGACAAACAAAAACCAACAAATTCTGACAAACTCCAAGCATTGATTATGCAAGAATGGGCTGCCATCAGTCAGGATGTTGGCCAGAAGTTAATTGACAGCATGCCAGGGTGAATTGCAGAGATCTTGAAGAAGAAGGGTCAACACTGCAAATATTCTTTCATTCATCAGACTTTGCATGTAATTATAATTACAATATTGTCAGAGGAATTGTCAGAAATGCTTGTAATTATACTTCAGTATACCATCGTAACTTCTGACAAAAACTATCTAAAAAATCTGCAGCAGAAAAGTTTGTGTAAACCAAAACGTTTTCGTTCTCAAAAGACTTTTAGAAAGGAAGAGTGGGAGGCGTCGATGCAAAACTAAGCGGACAAATACATTTAGTGTCTCTAGTTGGAGAAACAGATGCCTCTCAGGTCCTAAGTTGTCAGCATCACTAAGTTCTACCTACAAAACTCCAGTGTCAGCAGTGAAGAGGCGATGCTGGGAAGCTGGCCTTGTTTTCCAATGTTCCTCTGTCCATTGTCTGTGTTCTGTAATCTTTTTATTGGCCAGTCTGGGATATGGCTTTTACTTCACAACTCTGACTAGAAGACCATCATGTGCTGTTCTGGTCATTCTGAGCCTGTACTTAAACCTACAATTGCTGAAGCTTCAGATGCTCAACTAGTCTAAAGAATACCCGTTTTATTGCTTCTTTACTCTGCGCAAAAGTCTTTGTCTTTGCTACCATCACTGCTTCCATAAAATGGTTTGCTTATAATTTATTTGCCTTTTAAAATGATGAACTTGAATTAGCAAACACAACATGCCATTGGAACCCATGACTGATGGTTGCTGATTATGGGCCTCTGTACTCCTATGTAGATATTCCAATAACAATCAGCTGTTTCCAGCTACATTAGTCATTTCCAACATTAACAATGTCTACACTATCTTTCTGCTCAAATTCATGTTATTTTAATGTTCTTTTGAAAACAAGGACATGGGGACAAGTGACCCCGATATTCTGACCGAAATCGGAAGAAAAGGCATTTCGGTTCTGGTTGTTACGTTCAAGCACAAATGTAAAATGATTGATTGATTAGGTAAAGGTTAATGAATGGGGTTGGAGTAACATTCAGAGCTAACGGACAGGTAACTCTGCTATCTGTCCAGTTATTTCCGGCTAGGTTTAATGTAAAGATTACAATTGGAGTTTGTGTTTGAATTGGGGTTTCATTTATGCTGTTGTCATGCATTGTTGTCATGTGCTTTTTCTATGTTTTTCTTTTATAGTTAAGTGGTGTTTCTCTACGGTTTTTACCACATTGTAGGGTACAGTTTTCCAAAAAGAATGACGCGTCGTTTGTGTATTTCTATAAAGTAGAAGCCTTCCAAATCTCGATGACAAAAACACTAACAAAAAAAACTAAAACAAAGCACCTGTTACATTTCTATTTATATCTCTGGACAGCTTTAAGATAGAAGCCTACGGTTTTATCCACAATGTAGGGGACAGTGCAAAGACTTACTGTTGTTTGTGTATTTTTGTAAAGTAGAAGCCTTCCAGATCTTAACCACAAAAACACTGTATTTCATGATTTCATCAAAAAACCTCAACATTTTATCAGAGAATCAAATCTGATCTTAGATTTTTATATAAACTGATCCCCCATCAAGATACAGGGACTCCAAAATGAAATTTTTGGTTGATATTTTACTGTATTTTTTTTTAATAAAATGCAGTTTTCTGTTTTTTGTTATAAGCTCATACAATAAACAACTTACAGTTGTTTTGAACCCCAGGGGATTTTCAAATTAGACATAAAAAGCTCTACCTGTAGGTGTATACTATGTACTTCTCAATATGTCAACATACGTTTTTATATTCTCTTCACACATTTTCACTAGTATATTCATGGAGTCTTCTCAAACAATTGTATCTATTCATCCTTCTTCTAGTAAGGGGTTTTGAGAATCAACAAAATATAGGGCATGATTCTAATATAAAGTATGACCTCCTGAGAGGTCAAAAGGTCTGGCGGATTTTGGTCATCCATATATTCCGGGCAAAAATAATGTTGAAATAAATACTAATAAATGTATTACAGGTTTTATTCATGGTTAGGCTCTAGGGATAACATAAGGCTTGTTTTGATGACCAGCACCCAAACATTTCTCCCGGAAATCGGTTTGCAAGCCTCATGGTACACATGGCAAGGTAATGCACTGCAGCGGAATGGGATGCTTTTAAGTTAAGTAGCATAAAGACCTTGACTGAATAATGTCAATTAAAATACTTTATCTGTTCCTATTTGAATATTTGTCTCAATATATGTCTCAATAAACCAATAAAAGGTGTCACACACACACACACACACCTGAGGGGATGGGCGGGGGGGACTGGATCTCCAGGAAGGGAATCCGTTCATGGGTCGGTGCTCTCTTTGCCACCTCTGCATCCCCGCTGTGAAGCAGCAGGTCCACGATCTCCTGGACCCATGTGGTTCCTGTAGAACAGAAAAGGTTGACATGAACACACCTGGACACAGCCAATACAGCTGCCAATAGCCCCCCTATCACAAAGAATTGACTAGAAACGTTACATTCTAGTAATTCTACTTCGTCTCTTCAATATGATTATATAAGAGACAAGCTTTAAAGCTCAAAATTACTAGAATGTACCGTTTCTAGTCAATTCTCTGTGATAGGGGATAATTCTGATCTCAGTATTACCATTACACCAACGGCCCCAAGGTTTCCACTCAGGGTGAGCAGCGGTTATTACATTATGCTGCTCTCAGTATTATCATTACACCAACGGCCCCAAGGAAGGCTGGCAGGTTTTGGAACCTTCTGGGTGCGGCCAGACGGGCTAAGCCTTGGCCCTGGACAGCTGCCTCCAATCAGGACCCAGGCGGGTGAAGTATAATGACGCCCCAGTAATGCAGTAAATCCATTTTCATGTGTTCTCCCTCCTCATTGAACATTATGGGAGTGGACTCAGAGCTGTTATCTGTTTACGAGCTGTTTATGGCAGAGGGAGTTTACCCAAAGTTCAAAGTACATGCATGCGTGCCAATAAGAGTGCAAGAATTTTCAATTAATTAATTAAAGATAATATAAAATCCAGTGGACATCTGAGCTCTTAAACGCAACTTTGACCATCCTGACACACGTAGGATGAACCCCTGACCAACTAGGCATTCACTTCAGGAGTCCAACTCGAACCCATGACGCTGCCAAACGCTGTGGTAGCCATTTTGGTTCAGGGTGACACTTACTCTGCCTCTGGATCCAGCAAATAAGACAGAGACTTGCTTACTTCGACTTGTGTACATGTCTGATTGAAACTGCTGTCCTGTTGTGCCTTATCACACAAGCTATTTCCTCTCAGACACTTTTCTTCTGATTTTGTTGTGGCTTTGGGTCTGCCAGACCTCTTACTCAGTTTCAATGTCCCTTTTGATTGTGTAGGAAACCTACACTTTTAAGGATTCTGTCTGTCTTCCTTTGTTAGATTGCCTTTTTCTTGCCATTATGATAAAAAATATACTACTTCCTGCAGTCTTCCAACACTGCTTTAACACTGAGTAATCAATAAAAGTGTGTACACCTTTGGGAATTGTAAGCATAAACTCTCAAGTCTTTTACTTTATTTGCTGCAGAACAGCTGTACAAATTTAACCCATTACTTGTTCTCTGAAAGGCCTTTTTAATAACTATGAAATAATGTCCATAATTTTTTCGGTAACCAAAAACGTTTACAGCCTACATTTGTACAATTTGAGGTAATTCACTGAACTGCTTAAATATAAATAACAATTGGAAAAATGGGGATTCTAAAAGTCAGGTATAAAGTCAGGATAAAGCTTTCTTCCATCTTGGTCATGAATTAAAATGATTGTCTTTCATCACATCTTAAAATGGGACTCCTTAGTATAAGATCCCTTGCTTCTAAGGAAATTGCAGTTAATGAGTTAATCACTGACCACAAACTAAATGTCATTGGCCTGTGTGAAACCTGGCTAAAGCCTGATGAATGTATTGCCCTAAATGAGGCCTCCCCTCCTATACTCTACTACACTAGTGATCATATCCCCCACGCATCCTGAAAAGGGGGGGGTATTGCAAAAATGTATAACAGAAAATATAAATGTACCCGTAAACACATAGCTGATTTTCGTTCTTTTTAGGTTTTACTCATGAAAGTGAACCAGGCTGATTCCAGAAAATCACATTGTAGGATTTTTAATGAATTTATTTGCAAATTATGGTGGAAAATAAGTATTTGGTCACCTACAAACAAGCAAGATTTCTGGCTCTCACAGACCTGTAACTTCTCCTTTAAGAGGCTCCTCTGTCCTCCACTCGTTACCTGTACTAATGGCACCTGTTTGAACTTGTTATCAGTATAAAAGACACCTGTCCACAACCTCAAACAGTCACACTCCAAACGCCACTATGGCCAAGACCAAAGAGATGTCAAAGGATACCAGAAACAAAATTGTAGACCTGCACCAGGCTGGGAAGACTGAATCTGCAATAGGTAAGCAGCTTGGTGTGAAGAAATCAACTGTGGGAGCAATTATTAGGAAATAGAAGACATACAAAACCACTAATAATCTCCCTCGATCTGGGGCTCCACGCAAGATCTCACCCCGTGGGGTCAAAATGATCACAAGAATGGTGAGCAAAAATCCCATGGGGGGACCTAGTGAATGACAGAGAGCTGGGACGAAAGTAACAAAGCCTACCATCAGTAACACACTACGCCACCAGGGACTCAAATCCTGCAGTGCCAGAAGTGTCCCCCTGCTGAAGCCAGGCCCGTCTGAAGTTTGCTAGAGAGCATTTAGATGATCCAGAAGAAGATTGGGAGAATGTCATATGGTCAGATGAAAACAAAATAGAACTTTTTGGTAAAAACTCAACTCGTCGTGTTTGGAGGACAAAGAATGCTGAGTTGGATCCAAAGAAATACCTACTGTGAAACATGGGGATGGAAACATCATGCTTTGGGGCTGTTTTTCTGCAAAGGGACCAGGATGACTGATCCGTGTAAAGGACAGAATGAATGGGGCCATGTATCATGAGATTTTGAGTGAAAACCTCCTTCCATCAGCTAGGGCATTAAAGATGAAACGTGGCTGGGTCTTTCAGCATGACAATGATCCCAAACACACCGCCCATGCAATGAAGAAGTGGCTTCGTAAGAAGCATTTCAGGGTTCTGGAGTGGCCTAGCCAGTTTCCAGATCTCAACCCCATAGAAAATCTTTGGAGGGAGTTGAATGTCCGTGTTGCCCAGAAACAGCCCCAAAACATCACTGCTCTAGAGATCTGCATGGTGGAATGGGCCAAAATACCAGCAACCGTGTGTGACAACCTTGTGAAGACTTACAGAAAACATTTGACTTCTGTCATTGCTAACAAAGGGTATACAACAAAGTATTGAGATAAACTTTTGTTATTGACCAAATACTTATTTTCCACCATAATTTGCAATTAAATTCATAAAAAATCCTACAATGTGATTTTCTGGATTTTTGTTCTCATTTTGTCTGTCATAGTTGAAGTGTACAAGCCTCTCATCTTTTTCAGTGGGAGAACTTGCACCATTAGTGGCTGACTAAATACTTTTTTCCCCACTGTAGCTACAATTTACAGTCCCCCCAGGCCTTACAAAGGTTTCCTTAGTGAGTTTCCCGAATTCTTGTCTAACCTTGTAGTCATGGCAGATAATTTTTTAATTTTTGGTGATTTCAATGTTCATATGGAAAAGTTCAATGACCCTCTTCAAAAAGCCTTTGAAGCCGTAATTGATTCAATGGGTTTTGTTCAACACTTCTCAGGTCCAACGCATTGCCACAATCATACCTTAGACTTAGTTCTGTCACGAGAAATCGATGTTGTGGATCTATTAATTCTTCTTAATGACTGTGGAATTTCGGACCACTGTATTATCACATTTACCTCTAAATTTAAAAACCCAATTGCATCCCAAAAAATTATTTATACCGGCCGTAATATAAATTCTTAGACTACAAATAGATTTTGAACTATTCTTCCAGTTTCACTCATTGATTACAGAGCAAATAAATCCGTAAACGATCAAATTGAGGATATAAACTCAATACTGCGCAGTACTTTAGATTAAAAACTAA
Source organism: Novumbra hubbsi (assembly GCA_016801125.1). Lineage (NCBI taxonomy): Eukaryota > Metazoa > Chordata > Actinopteri > Esociformes > Umbridae > Novumbra > Novumbra hubbsi. The sequence goes on from JACXGK010011368.1 coordinate 9,853, forward strand.
AGTAATACGCAATGAAGACACTTGAATTTTTTTATCCTATTTCACTTGACACATTTACTAAATTAGTAACAAGTTCTAAACCCAACATTTCAACAAAACTACTTAAGGAGCTACTCCCAGTGCTAGGTCAGCCAATGTTGAACATAATAAATGACTCCCTGTCCTCTGGAAGCGTACCAAACTCATTAAAAATAGCAGAAATAAAGCCTCTACTAAAAAAATATAATTTGGATCTAGATTTAATAAAGAATTACAGGCCAATATCCAACCTCCCCTTCCTCTCAAAAATCTTTGAAAAATCTGTTTCTCTACAACTTGTTAAATGCTCCAATCCGGTTTCAGACCCCATCATAGCACTGATACTGCACTTGTGAAGGTGATAAATGACCTTCAAATGGCCTTAGACAAAGGTTCTGCATCTGTCCTCTTGCTTCTTGATCTTAGTGCTGCTTTGACACTATTAATCACTCTCTTCTTTTGGAGAGATTGGAAACCCATGTTGGGCTACACGAACAAGTTTTAGCCTGGTTTATATCTTATCTATCTGAAAGATATCAGTTTGTATGTATAGATGGCATGTACTCTGTCAAATCAAAGGTATGTTTTGGTGTTCCTCAAGGCTCAGTTTTGGGGCCATTACTGTTTTCACTATATATGTTGCCCTCTGGGTGATGTCATCAGGAACCCCAATTTACATTTTCACTGCTATGCTGATGACACACAGCTATATATACCCTCGACCCAGACGTCTCTTTCGATGAACAAATAATAAATGCTTTCTTTCAATGCTTTAATTTTCGGTTACTCTGATGAATCAATAAATAAACTTCAGTTAGTGTTGAATACTGCTGCTTGATTTTCAACTAGAACAAAAAAAATTTAGCACATTACTCCAGCACTAGCCTCTCTACATTGGCTGCCTGTTAAGGCTAGGGCTGATTTTAAGGTTTTACTGTTGACCTCTAAAGCAGTACATGGACGTGCTCCTACATATCACTCTGAAATGATCTGGTCATACAAACTTACACATAACCTAAGATCGCAAGATGCAGGCCTTCTCGTTGTACCTAAAATTTCTAGACAAACAGCCGGAGGCAGGGCTTTCTCACATAGAGCTCCGCTACTGTGGAATAATCTACCAATTAGTGTTAGAAATGCAGACTCTGTACCAAGTGTCTAAAGACCATCTTTTCAGCATGGTCTATGACTAGTGTAGCCTGGCCCAGGGGTATGAAGATGACTGGAAGATGACCGGAATGGCTTGATACTGTCCACCCATGCTGTCTTGCCAGGTGGGCTCTCATCTCTACGGGGATACCTGCTCTCCAGGGCGAAGTTACTGGCTTGCTGCTGTCTCTCTTTTGCGCCCCTCGAGCAATTGAAATGAACTCTGCTGGCAATACTCGGCCCTCACATGGTGGCTGCGGTTAGTCGATGTCCCTTTGGCTGATGCCTGGCAATGTGGGTGGATTGATTTCTTGCCTGTTGGGTCCTGTCCGAGGCCTCCCTTGGATAGGGCCACAGTGCCACTGGACCCCCCCTGTCTCAGACAAAAGTTTTTTATGCTGCTATATTTATGAGGCAGGGGAGTAGGTCCTAAGAAGGGCTAGTTCTCCTCCATAACCCTGAGGAATGCACTCTTTAACGACTCACCTTTTCTCCTGTTGCGGACAACTTAGACGTGAGGTCTCGGCCGAAACCTGTGGACTACCAGGCCCAGAAGACCTTGTCCCGAGCCCTCCTGGTTGTGCTGCAGAACAAGCCGATACCTGACGATTCCAGCTGCCACTCTGCTGACCACCCCTACCAACCTAGACGATCCTGACCATTCCAGCTGCCCTGCTGAACCCCTAATCAACCCCTAACCAACCCTGGACTGTCCCTGTCCTGCAAATCTGATCATGCTTGTGACCTAGATCAGGCTTTATAGACACAGCCCATGTGAATTTACAAATTATTAATAGTATTCTTAAACATCACCCAGCACAGCCAGAAGAGGTCTGGCCACCCCTTTGAGCCTGGTTCCTCTCTAGGTTTTTTCCTACAATCCGGCACCCATAGGGAGTTTTTCCTAGCCACCGTGCTTCGATTCTATTCTTGCGTGCTCACTTGGGTTTCAGGCTGGGTGTTTTTGTAAAAGCACTTTGTGACAAATTCTGATGTAAGCAGGGTTTTATAAATACATTTGATTGACTGACTGATATTTAAGTTGCTTTGTTTTGTTGTCTTGTGTGGTTCTTTGTTAATGTTAGACTGTGCTGCTAGTATAGTTTATGGTTTTAGCGCTCCTTTTGTTGTTTTACTGAGTTGAGTTTCAACATGAACCATTACAAAAAAAAATGTAAATGAATGTTTCTGACTACTTGCTCTGCTCATTGTGTCCTACCATACTGGAACTGTGACACTAAAACCTTTGACCGATATACAATACTGTATAATCAAACGTTTAATAATTTGGTTTAAAATATCTTCAGGAACTTGGAACACACGATAAAACAATTGTTTTTGTTCTGTCATCGCGGGGTCTTGTACGCAGAGGAGCCCTAATATATTTAATCGATTTTAGAATAAGGCTACAACAACAAAATGTGGAAAAAGTGAACTGGGTGTGAAGCTATCCAAATGTACCATATGTAAGCTACACCCCCTGGACATTACAAAAGGCGGTATACTACTCATAACAACCTGATGTCTGCTTGTTTACCAACTGACGTGCCCCTGTGCCACAGCATGGACCCAGAATGCTGGGATAGGGGGTGAACGTTAATCCATCTTCAGGAAAAGGGTGTGAGGACCGAGTGTGACTAATAAATCAATGCCATCCCTCTAACGCGTAAGGATTGCAACCAAAAGTACCTATTTTGTCGCGTCGTAACCGTCAAAGTGGCATCGGACGGAGGTCAACAGCGAATGTTCCTAGCCCACTGCACATGCTGCTCTTAGGGTTTAATTATGAATTGTAAGGACTCAGTTGAATCCGTTGGAATACATTTTTTTACCAACTATCCCTTTACTCTGCTTGGATCATACCAATATTGTATCTAGCACGTCTGTGAACAAATGAACAGGATCTGTAAACATACATTTTAAAATAACCAATTCCCACATACCTGCTTTGGGGTAGGTGGCGATGAGGAGGTCTGAAGGATCGGGGCGGAAGGCCCAGATAGAGTCCCAGTTGTTGGCTATGTGACACATAAGAGGGATACCTTTTATCTGGATCAGGGGGAAGCGGTGGAGGGAGTCTGTCGCGGCCATGATGGACTCACTGTAGGACTTCTCTTCACCTGCCATGTCTTCCACAAGAAAGGCAGGACAGAAAACCGAACACAAGGAGAAAATATGGAGAACTTAGTGTTCTTCTGTCGGTCTTCTTAGTAATTGGTCCTCTGAATAGAGTACACAACAACAATGTTGGCTTGCTCTTCCTTCTCTCTGTATGACTAGTTTTTGAAAATGGTTTCTTTCTCTCTGCAGGATTTTGCTCTTTCCTTGTTAATCAGTATCTCTGAACTTCTCGTTGTCTGATAATGAGAGAGCACAGAGCAGTTGGCACGGCTCGACACATAAACTGCACTTGATAACTCAGTATTACCTTCAGATGTGTCAACATTTTAATACTTAGACTCTCTCTAAATCTCTCAGCAAGATTTTGCAATCAGATCAATTTTACCTTTCTTACATGACTCCATTACATCCCTTCAATCCTCAATTGTTTCAGTGAGTCCAAAATGTTTTATCCCCTCCGGTTACTTTCTACAGTGCTGTGTGCACTCCCCTTGTGTAAGCAAAACTGACTTCCTATACTCAAATCCCTTTAATGGAATTCCCCAGGCCCCCCTGAATTCCACAGTCTTTTTTTCTTTTTAGCAACAATATTATCTTCCACTGGATCAGGACAGGGCAGGAACAATGTAATGTAAAAAACAAATTGGTAATTGGTAAGGCAAATATCCATTCAGAAAAGTACCAACAAGTGCGTTAGGGTAGAAACATTGACATATAAAACAACTACAGTAACCCAGTTGACCTATCAGTAGTTTTGTACTGTAATGTTATAGTATTCACCTTTCAAAGTGTGGCTGCTTCCAAATGCCATTGTTCTTTTTTTAATCGCCTATTCAAGCACCCACATGTGTTACATGCGACTTGGATTCTTGCCAAGACAATTTGTGTGGAAAAGATCTGTACACAGCACTGTTTATGCTCTTACGAAACACTCAAGGACAGTCAGTTTGTTCACCTTACCTAATGTCCGCTAGCTTGAACTTGAGTTATATATGGCTTTATTTATTAACCCGTGGCTGAAGCAACAGATTTCAGGCAATATGACAAAGTGCCCATCATAGGAACATAAAACAGTTCAATGGTTTCTGTGGCTGGTTTGGATTTTAAATGAATAAAAGGAGCATTCACAGCAAGTTCAGAGGAAAACAGAATATTGTTGCTTACAGATAATCCATTTTAAAAAAAAGTAACAAATATGAACTCAACATTTAATCATTTGGCACCTCTTTCATTACATCTGCTGCTCAGCTTTAGTTGAGTATTCATAGTGCACAAGTTTTTCAAAATACTAATACAAACTTGTTTTTATTATTAAGAAATGTTAACCAAAAATGTTGCATTCTTTTTCAGTCACACTCCTCAAAAAAACTGCAAAATCCTAAAGATGCCATTAATGGTTACATGGTTTCCAGACTCTCATTTGGAATGTGGCTGAGGGCCACGCTTGAGAAGACACACTGTAGTCCCAGACGTGGCTGCGATCAGGCCCCTCCACTTCCCCGCTGGAGACAGCGATAAGCTGAACACGGCAGAGGAAAGGCCCAGTAACCTGGATTCAGTCTGAGAAAGAAGAAAGGATTAGGGGAGAAGGAAACTGGGTGAAGAGCAGGAGAGAGAGTGGAAACAAACAAAGGACTTAAAGGGATAGTTTCACATATATACATTTTTGGGTGATTTTATTTTAGATTAGATTCAACTTTATTGTATTTGAACAGTACAAGTACAGTACATGCTGGTTGTTAGGGGGAAGGAAATAGGTGAGAGGTTGGTAGAGAGAAGGGGACAGGTGAGAGGTTGGTGGGGAGAAGGAGATAGGTGAGAGGTTTGTAGGAAAGAGGAGACAGGTGAGAGGTTGGAAGGGAGGATATAGGTGAGAGGTTGGCAGGGAAAAGGATATAGGTGAGATGTTGGTAGGGAGAATAAGATAGGTAAGAGGTTGGTAGGGAGAAGGATATAGGTGAGAGGTTGGTAGGGAGAAGGATATAGGTGAGAGGTTGGTAGGGAGGAGGATATAGATGGGAGGTTGGTAGGGAGAAGGATATAGGTGAGATGTTGGTAGGGAGAAGGAGATAGGTGAGAGGGTGGTAGGGAGAAAAAGAGAGGTTGGTAAGGAGAAGGAGATATTTGAGAGGTTGGTAGGGAGGAGGATATAGAAGAGAGGTTTGTAGGGAGAAGGAGATAGGTGAGAGGTTGGTATGGGGAAGGAGATAGGTGAGAGGTTGGTAGGGAGAAGGAGATATTTGAGAGGTTGGTAGGGAGGAGGATATTAAAGAGAGGTTTGTAGGGAGGAGATAGGTGAGAGGTTGGTAGGGGGAAAAAGAGAGGTGAGAGGTTTGTAGGGAGAAGGAGATAGGTGAGAGGTTGGTAGGGAGAAAGGATATAGGTGAGAGGTTGGTAGGGAGGAGGATATAGAAGAGAGGTTTGTAGGGAGAAGCAGATAGGTGAGAAGTTGGTAGGGAGGAGGAGATATTTGAGAGGTTGGTAGGGAGAAGGAGATAGGTGAGAGGTTGGTAGGGAGAAGGAGATAGGTGAGAGGTTGGTAGGGAGAAGGAGAATATAGATTAGAAAAGAGAGAAAACAAACAGATTGTTGAAGAATATTGGATTTTGCTTATCATTCATAATTTATCATAATTAGATATTTTTCTTCAGTGTTGATTTAAACAACATATTTAGGAAAAAGAAAAGGTAACACTGGACATCGGTCAAGGAAATTGATTTGACTAGGTATTGGCAGTGATTACATAACCTGTGATTGAAGGAAAGAATTCACCTAAAACACCAGGGTGAACAGCGAGCTTTATGGGTGGGTTAACAGGTGCTGAGAGATGGCCATTGCGTAACCGCAAGTCAACAATTAGGAGGTTTTTTTATTCTCTGACTGTTTAGTGCAGGAATAAATATTAGCATTTGCCTCTCAGATTTTTGCTTATTATGCAGAAACAACTATATTGAATTGATTGTTTTGAACTTGAATTTATTTTTCCACAGGAACTATTTTGCTGCTTTTACCTTTACCTTCAATACCAACGTACTAACCGTCATTGTCCGTCGGTTAATGACTTTAAGCATATTTAATTGGCTTCCTGCTGCCACAATGTGATCCTGGTCCAGCCAA
>JACXGK010011369.1:0-16170 GCA_016801125.1 Novumbra hubbsi
ACACACACACACACACACACACATATATACACACACAAGCAGTCTCTAGGTATCAGACCAGCTGCAGCACTATGAGCCCCTGCCTCCCATGGCTGGGGGGGGTGTACTGGTTGTTATCAAGTGTGTGTGTGTGTGTTGTAATGTGATCCTAAGCATTTATCTAAATCATAATATAAGTAATAGATTAAGTTAAAGTAATTAAAGCGAGTGTCATTCTTCAGGGGGAGTTCAGAGGGAACACAGAGTTAGACGTGTAATGCATCCTTATTGAACCCCTCCCTTCTGAGGCACATAGCATATATATATATATATATATATACTTCTCTAACATAGCAAGGTCAGCAGATTGCATCTCTTTCTGCAAGGAGGGTGCATAGTTTTGACAAATGGAAATGTACTCTACATAGCATATATAAATCACCTGTCATTTGCTGTTCATCTGTTTCTCATCTTCCTACTCGTATAAGAAATAATAATCACATACTTGTCTTTTCTCAGATTGATAGCTTACCATTGAAAGGCAATTTAACAGAAGCACATACACAGCGTAGATTTAGGATGTTTTCCCACACACAAACCATACACACACACACAATGGATTTATCACTCCAGTGTTAAACCTTGTAGAACAAGCAGTACAGTGTTTACGCAGAGTTGCTAGGAAAAAGTCTCTAGAAAGACTACAACCTCTTTTGGCTGTGGAATGTCCGTGGTTCTTTAGGGCCAAATAGTTCAAATTATTCAAATTATTGGCCTTCTAATTATTATATTAGATGACTTAGTGGGTCAAAAATACTCCTCATCATTCTTCCTCTCCTCTCTTATCTCTCTTCTCTCTTTCCTCTCTTATCTCTCTTATCTATTTTTTCTTATCTCTCTTATCACTTTCCTCTCTCTTATCACTTTCCTCTCTTATCTCTCTTTCCTCTCTTATCTCTCTTATCACTTTCCTCTCTCTTATCACTTTCCTCTCTTATCACTCTTTCCTCTCTTATCTCTCTTATCACTTTCCTCTCTCTTATCACTTTCCTCTCTTATCACTTTCCTCTCTTATCTCTCTTTCCTCTCTCATCTCTCTTTCCTCTCTCATCTCTCTTCTCCCCCTTCTCTCTCCTCTTTCTCTTAACTCTCTTTCTCTTCTCTCTCCTCCCAGTATGTATCAGAAGTGGTGATTGGTGCTCCTTACGCTGTGGGCAAAGACCTGCTGGACCACTTTAAGGTGAGGCACACACACACACACATTCTCAGACAGACACACAAACATTGAATGTACACACACACTTAAACAATGGTTATCTTTCACTAGTGGATGAGATAGATGTCTGTCCTAAGTCAAGCTCTTCCCGCTGTATCACAAGCCCGTTGAGTTTCATATGTAGGTTAAACCACATACGATTGGTTACATACGGAGGCACAATACCTCAAAACACATTTTTAGAATAATAATATATATGAATATCTCATGTACATTAGTATTAAGACTTTTTATTCAGTACTTTCTAGACACACCGTTGTCCTCAGGTGCTATTGGTTAACAGGTGTAATGAACGTCCTTTCTAGACACACCTTTGTCCTTGCGTGCTATTGGTTAATAGGTGTAATGAACGTCCTTTCTAGACACACCTTTGTCCTCGCGTGCTATTGGTTAATAGGTGTAATGAACGTCCTTTCTAGACACACCTTTGTCCTGGCGTGCTATTGGTTAACAGGTGTAATGAACGTCCTTTCTAGACACACCTTTGTCCTGGCGTGCTATTGGTTAACAGGTGTAATGAACGTCCTGCAGGTGGACCTGGTAGTTCATGGGAAAACTGAGGTGTTTCCAGACAAGGACAGTATAGATCCGTACGCTGTAAGTACTACAGACTGTGTCTGTACCTTATCATGTGTGTCTGTACCTCATCGTGTGAGCCTGCATCCATGTGTGTTATGTAGTTTCACATGTAATCGTGTCTTTATGTAATGGAATGTGTGTGCGTGCACTTGACCAAGTCATCACAAGCATGTCTGTGCTTCCTGCCCCACCCAGGAGCCCAAGGCCCGGGGAATCTTCCGGACCGTGGACAGTGGGAACAGTCTGACCACTGACGACATCGTCCAGAGGATCATCGAGAACCGGTAGGACCCTTGTTGTCTCCCCTTCTCCCTCACCTCCTCCGTGTTGTCTCACCCCCTCACTTCTACATCACCTCCTCCGTGTTGTCTCACCCCCCCACTTCTCCATCACCCCCTCCGTGACGTGTCATGCCTCACTCCTTCCTCACCTCCTCCGTGTTGCCTCCCGCCTCACTTCTCCCTCACCTCCTCCGTGTGGCCTCACCCCTTCGATTCTCCCCCCAGGCTCCAGTTCGAGGCCAGGAACCAGAAGAAGGAGGCGAAGGAGCTGGCGGTGTTTGAGGCGATGAAACGCCAGGCGGAGGGGGGCGTGTCCGGGGCCATCGCCCAGGCAACACAATAACCAGAACCAACTGGGTCCGGAACTGTTCAAATGGACCCAAGCCAGATTTTAACCCAATCCAAACAAGATCAGACTGAATCCATGTAGCAAAGTCCTGTTCTGTTGTACTTATCCCCTGAGGTACTGGAGTGACCTTGGAAACTGTTCTAACTGAACACATACAGATTAGTCGTTTTGACCGATTTGCAATCACCGAATCACTCAAAATTCAATATATATATATTATTTAGACAAATCACCCCAAAACTGTCCCGACTGTGATATGAACAGAACAGAATAGATAAAGAGGGAGTGTGGAAAAATGTGTATAAACTGTTTTACCTCCTAGTCTGAACTATAAGGGCTTTGAATGTATTTGCCTCTGTTTTGCATCCCAAATCACACCATATTCCATTCACAAATAGTCATTGTGTTGGGAGCAGTGCACTAGATTTGGCCTGAATTCGTCTGTAGTCACAAGTGCACAGTGGGTGTGGCTTGTGTGCTCCAGCAGTTACAACCTTTGACCTCATATGTCTACAGTTTGATCCTCTGTGTGAGGGGGAAGTAGCTAAACACTGGACTGTTCAATACATGTCTATTGTCCTCTTTCCTGGCATCCAACACTCTACTATATTTACAATAAAACTGAGGTGAAGTGATGGTGAGCTACTCACTGCATCTAGGTTACCGCATCACCGGTACTTTTAAAATGTAGACCGGGCACAGCCAGAAGAGGACTTGTCACTCCTATGAGCCTGGTTCCTTTCTAGGTTCTTCCTGAATTTTGGCCCCTTTAGGGGGGTTTCCCTAGCCACTGTGCTTCAGCGCTGTTGTTGCTTGCTCTTTGGGGTTTTAGGCTGGGTGTTTGGTAACAGCACTTTGTAACAACTGCTGTGGTAAAAAGGGCTTCATCATAACATTTGATTTGTGAACTGGCAGTTAGTTTTGGGCATGGTTGCAGCCTGCCTATTGCTGGAGAGCTACCGTCGTATGTTTCCTCACCGGCCCAAATTTAGCTATTTCTAATAATGACTTAGATAAAAGGTTAAATCATGTTTGTCACAACTGGGGTTGTAGTTAAAATCAACAGGTGGGTAGATCTCCTGGAACATGGTTGGAGTTCAAACCTACAGGAGGGTAGATCTCCAGGAACAGGGTTGGAGTTAAAACCTACAGGAGAGTAGATCTCCAGGAACAGTGTTGAGCAGCCCGAATGTTGGGAAGAGATCCACATTTCAGATGCAAATTTCCTTGTATGAAAAATGTATAAGGGTTCAGATAATATAGTTCAATCTGGCTATTTCTTATGTTGATATTATCTTTACCCAGGACTGTATTGATGTATGGTAAATATGAGGCTATTTTGTATGTATGCGTGTCAGAGATTGATATTAAATAGGAATGTATGTTGTATGGCTTCACCCCTCCATAAGATACTATGTACATCTGTCAATTGTCGTGTGATTAACGACAAAATAAAATAATACATCCTAAAATAGTAACTTTCCAGACTCAATGAGTGAAGTGATTTTTTTCTGTCAACGTGCCCTTTTGGGTTTGTTTAATCCAGTGCACAGCAAATACAGAATTAAGACCGCAGAATTTTTTTTAATTATTATTGACTAATAGTGGAATAGTTTAATAGTGAACGTGTGTGTGTGTGAGAAGAATTCACAGTCTCGTGCCGAGTACAGGTCATTGGACTGAGTCAGCTACCGGTCACACCCATATAAATAAAACATTTAAACCGATGTTTGAGGGGACCAAAGCTGAAATCACACCAGTTTTAGTCAACAAAACGATTCTTATGTAACTGTTTAGGCGTTAATATTGCCGGAAGACGGTTTATAGCCTATACCGCCGGTCTGCCCGGGAACGTCTTCGTAATGAGGCCACCGCTGGAATTCATCCAAAGAAAAACAAACTGTAAAACGGTTACCTCATTATACACACAAAAGGCGACTAATCCGCAACCCAAGCGCTTCGCCCGGATTTAACACGCGACGCGCACTTGGTGACCGTTAGAAACAATCTGTTGTGAGGACAAACAAATAAACACACGCAAATAAATAAACAGCAGAGCGTATTTGTAAGCGAATAGCAGGCATAACGCACACAGAGGACAAGGCGAAGAGTACCTATAGCACACAGGTGTCAGTTACTCCAGAAGCTCAAAAAACGTCACTTCCATGTCTAAATTGCGACCGTGGGAGGGATCTCCTCAGCCCCAGTTCAACTAAGTGGAAAAAACTTTTCGGGAGACGGGATTTAGTAGTGCGCGCCCTAGATATTTGAAAGTAGTGTGTAACATTTCCGTCTTTTGAGACTAATAAAACAACGTACTAGCCCAGCTCACTAGTATTAACAATATCGCCTTTTTTCTCGTTTGGATTGACGACGCTGAGTCGGCTACCGGTAACACTGTTAACCTTTTTTTTAAACTGGATATCGCGGGAGGTTTCGCATCAACAACAATGCTTTAACAAACGAACCAGTTGGATACTTTCTGAAGACTTGTCGCCTTCTGGATTATTCTTATGTCATCCTAACGAATGCACACATCTGGGCTGTATACTTGCTGACATTTGGCATGGAATGAAAAACTCACAGAAATATGGTTCATCAAAACAAGAAAAGCGAACGTCAACCTGACTACGGTATGTTCTAAGTGAACTCGATCCGACTCTTTAACCCCCATTCACTGATCCCCAAAGTGGATTTGTCCTGGGTATCGTTGTAGCCTGCCGGTTACACGGGGGAGATGAGAGCGGAGATGGGACTGTGTCTGGGTTCAGAACAAGACTTGACAGAGGAGGGGAAGAAAGCGAAGATTCAGAGTGCCAAGATAGACAGAGACCTGTATGAATGTGCCAAGAGAGAGATGAACGTGGTCAAAATATTGATGCTCGGTAAGTCTCAATTCGATTGCATCCAAAGAATTGTCTGTCTCTCTTATCTCTACTCCAACTTTCTGCGAAAATATAATTTAGTTTGTAAACAATATTCCTCTGTTGACGGTGAAGTAGACAAATAAGGCGTTGTTTTGCGGATACAGGGCATTTTATCTTCTTACCACCAGTTATTGACAAAATAAATGGTTCGTATTATGACTTCCATGGCCTCGAGTTCACTGGCTAAGTTATGAAACCGGGACTAAGCCGAATGTTCCTCCATGCCTTATGTTCATTTTCTAGAAACCCCACACTCCTTTCGCCTAACCCTTGTGAGGAAGGACACACTCGTATTGTATCTTTTAATAATATAACAACAACCGTGTTGTATTTGAACTCAAATTTGTATCCTTCATCATCTTTTATATACAGTTTTAATGGTCGTTAAAGACTTTACTCCCCTCACTAATCAAAACTATTTTTGTCATGGCTTGCTGGGCTACTTTCTGAAATTGCTGGTTTAAAAGGGTGAAAAGCAGTCATAATGGTCTGCAATCACATTTAACAAGAACAAGATTCATAGCCTGGCCCCAGATTGCCTTGTACCGTTTTGACAACTTTCTACTATACGATTAGAATTTCTACTTAATCTCATCTTGTTTGTCATCTTTTATATTACTCCCAACATTCTCGTCCCGCATCAACTTTCTTTCCATCCTATCAGGAGCAGCAGAAAGTGGCAAGTCCACCCTGGTCAAACAGATGAAGATCATCCACAGCCATGGGTTCACCAAGCAGGAACTAACCAGCTTCAAGGTACACACACACACACACACACACACACACACACACACACACACAGGTAGACACACACACACAGGTAGACACACACACACAGGTAGACACACACACACAGGTAGACACACACGCAGGAAAACACACATACAGGAAAACACACACACAGGAAGACAAACACACAGTTAGACACACGCACTGAGGTAGACGCACGCAGGTAGACAGACTGACCCACACAAACACACCAACCGAGACCCTCAAGTAATCCACGTGCAGTTGATGGAGTAGAGGCCTTATCAAAATGAGCAACCATCATTGGATAGCTTAGCACAAGCCTCAGTGATCGATGTGAGGACATGTTTCGTTTCACTGTAATGGAACTGGACAGGTGAGTTTAATTCATGGTCTCATTCTGCTAATAAAAAGTGGAATATGGGAGAGGGTGGGAGGTACAGAGAGGGAGATTGGGGGGGGCATTAAGTATGGTGGAGAAAGAGTTGGAGGGAAATATTGGGAGGGGGTAGACAGACGTGTGTGTGTGTGTCAGTCACAGGGGATAAACCATGCAGGAATGCATGTAGTAGTTTGTCAGTTCAGTCCACTGAGGAAAATAAATATACAGTCAAATGTAGTGCACTTAAACTAGATAAGTTGCCAAATTGAGGAGCACTAAAACAATACATGTGGCCAAATGTAGTGCACTAAAGGTACTAAACAGGAATAGGGATTAATTTGGTACATACCCTATATGCTGGGTCTGTCATCTTTTAGGGATACACATTCCTTTTGTGTATGTGTGTGTGCTAAGCTTTTCCTTTGTGGTTAAATAGAGGAATGTGGCCTATAGAGACTCACACATACACACACACACACACAGGGTGAATCTCTCCCTCTGACCAAGACTTCTCGGTAAAGTGGTAATAAACTTGTGTTGAGAGCAAGGATCTGTGTGTGTGTGTTCATAGGCTTGTGTGTGGTAAAAGCATTGATGGTTACAATCTCGCAAACAGCCAGTTTTATTTCATTAAATCCCTCTTACACGAGCAGGGGTCACCAAGTATCTCATACGCAGCTGCCAAGCCTAAAATCTCTGAAGAAGCAAGTGATTCAGATGTGGCTAGGAATAAAGGAGGAAACCTAGAGAGGAACCGGGATCCGCGGGGTAGTTTGTGTGGATCTCGCGCCTCCTGTGGCAGGCTGGGGCAGACGGGTTGGCTACGAGAGGGGTATTTTCCGGCCCTGAATCTGTCCCGGCTGACAAAAAAACGCACAGGTTCTTCCACATGAATAATAACAACAGAAATATATCAGGCTCAATGTAAACCCCCATACAGACAAAGAAATCCCAGTGAAGAACGTAACACCTGTATGATGAAAGAAAGGCTGCTGAATCCCAGAGGAACCACGGGGTGCATGGGGGATCTTTTCCAGTTTACAGAAGTGCAAGACCTCTTTTAGTCCAAATGACGTGGGCGGGAATGCCAGGGGGTGTCCCCCACAGTTGACTCCAAGTGTCAAAAAGGCTTCCAAGTCATATTGATATTTTCCAGTCATCCCCCACGTAAGGCTGTCGTGGCCAAGGGATCGAATAGAACCAGCGGAAGCCTAGAGATGCTGTCAAAGATGGCCGATCAATAGTTTCTTAAGGTAGCGCAGGGCCAAACGCGTGTTAGGTACAGAGGCCAGTCCCTGACACAATTTGGGTGCGCGTCAGAATGGATCTTGTAAAATGTACGCTTAGTCCAATTAGTATAAGATATGATACATTATTTGTGTTTTTCTTCCTTCTGGGGGATTTCAGTCGTGAACACACACGTCACAGTTTGATACATTTATTTGATATACCAGGCAGTGACGATATGTTGTTGGAGTATTTCCTGATGTGAGGATATCCCTCCCTTCCAGTTAAACTAGTTTCCCCTTAGAGCCGCATTCTCCAAAGGTGTGTGCCTCTTTGGTACTACTTTAGATCCAGAGAGTCTTGCTGTATTACTCATTAACGAATTGCTGCTGTGATTCAGACTCTTGGTTCCATGGCTGAGAACATTATAGGACCGCAGCGCACCTTGATGGTCCTGATGACATCCAAAATGGCAGCCTGTTTTCCATATAGTGCACTTCTTCGGACCGGGGGCTGTTTAGGAAGATAGGGTACCATTTTGGACACATCTCTCTTTCTCCCATCTGTCTTGTATTGTCTTGTAGCACTGTGGCATGATGGGAGGAGAGCTGGAGAATGGAACAAGGCCCCTGTCCTCATCCCTGCTGTAATTGGCACAGATCCCTGAGCCCCCCCCCCCGGAGGCTGTTTTTACTGGCATTCTAGAACTCTGAACGAGTGTAATAATTCTGAAGATTCCGTAACTGTGCAGGCCAAATGGTAACAGGGTACCACCATACAACCACCAACCAGGGTTCATAACCTAATAGTCTGTCTTTTAAAAAGCATTTACGTATGCCAAATAAGACACAATCCGTGAAGACAAGTGAGCCTTGTCTCGTTGCAGCTGTATATGCCTTAGTCAGGCCCCCCCCTCCGCCATGTTTCACAGATTCTTTTGGCAGTTTCCCATTTCATCTCCTCGCATTCCCGTCGCCTTCACTCTCTCGCGTGTGCGATACCTTCCTGTTTCTAAGGCGGACCGGGGGTTTGCGCCTGGCGCTGTTCTGCTGCTCTTCCGTGGATGTAAGGGGCTTCGGCAGCGCAGTGTTCCAGGCGACGCGGGTAACAGAAACCCTCCTAATGTGATCCAGAGGGGTCCAACGGTCTGAGCTGCAGCCGCGTGGATTCTTTTCAGGGGGAATCTCTCCACTGGCTTCCGTCTCGTCGTTTATCGAATAAAGCATAAACCTTTCCGGAGAAAATTGATCTTATGAAACAAACAAGCATGAAATGTGTACCACGCTGTCATGAAGGGTTCACTTTCAAATGAGACCTTCATTCAGGCAGTCATGTGATCAATCAACATTTTCCGGTGATCACGTTTCAACGCCGTTGAAAAAATGCCAAACGAAAAGCACTTAAGAAAATTCATTTTTTTGTGTTTTTTTAATACTAAACACTTATAACACTAGTCGCAGTTAAAGTCTTGGCCAAAAACAAAATCAAGGTCAAAGGAAAATCTCCATGTGAATGTAGTTTTAGAGTAGGCTTCTGTTTCTGGGAAGCCTACTCTATAGTTTTACAGTGAAGATTACAGAACAGGGTTAAAGACTGTAGAATGGAGGTGATTATTCTAGAAAAGTGTTGAGAGCGTTTTTAGATTCTTGAACTGTTTTAAATATTTTGGAACTGTGTCAAAGATTCTAAACGTGTTTAGGAAAGATTCTGTTGAGCAGGAAAGCTCTCAGCCATGACAGTACTGTTGTAGTTAATGATCTGACGGCCAGACTTTCACTAGTTCAGCAACATTCCACATGGTGGTTTTGTAACATTGTCCGGAAATACAAGGAGTAGCAAGCATATGGGTCACTATGTGTCTTGTTAAACACGCGCACAGACACACAAAATGTTCAAGTGCTCTCAAAGAAAAGAACTCTGCAATATGAATCCCCGTACCTAGCAAATAGCTAGCCATCACAACAATAAAACCCACGCCGCTGGAACAGCGGTAAAAAGAGAAAAACAAGTTTGGTAAAACAGTATGACACTCATGCAAGTGTGTCCATCTGAGTGCTTTGGTAGTTTTGTATGCAGTTTTGTGCGCTTTGTTCTTGTATGATCACAAGGCAGGTCTGTTGTTGGGGGTAGAGGGCCCGGATGTAGCCGTGTGAACACCTTCGTTCTAGAATCTTTCTAGAATCCATAGAATGTGCAATAAAAAGAATAACAGTTTGCGGTTGATTAAGCAATTATGGAGAATCAATCCAAAGTATTTATAAAGCCCTTTTTACATCAGCAGTTGTCACAAAGGGCTTTTACAAAACACCCAGCCTGAAGCTCCAAGGAGCAACCAACAAGAGTGTTGAAGCACCAGTATTATCCTCTGTCCTCTCAGATCCGGCATCTAGGGTGGACCGTACACACACACACACCCTTCTGAACAATACCACACCTACAGGATTTAGTGGTTAGTCACCAAATAGTGTGCGCACACATAAACAAGGATTAGATCTGGACCTGTTCGGACCTGGTGCTGCTGTAAGCCCAGAGTGGATACATGTATGACCGTTGGTCTCACACAGTCAAACACGGTGGGCTTGTATACTTCTAGGTTTACCTTTAAACCAAGAAAATGGGGGAGAATGGTACCTTTACCTGAGGACCAAGAGAGGTGTGCAAACGTCTGACCAATGTCAGTCTGGAAACTTAAGGTTAAAAAATACAGGAGACTGGGTTTAGAATCCACCCAGAGACAAAACAAATCCGGATTAGTTGAGGATAAACCATAACTTCACTGGCTACAAGGTTCAGTAGCTACATACAGTAGTATACATAAAGTAAAACATTTATTAAAACGTTTAGTAAACGTTTATTTTCATGTTGCGATGGACGAATGGCAGGTTAGGTTAGGGTAGGTTAGGGTTTGGGAAAGAAACACATTGCTCTCCCTCCAATAATGCGCTTGATAAAACTTTATAAATAAGTACATTACCGTGAAAAAGTAACAACAATGATATATTACAAACGAGTAGTATGCATATTTCTTCCACCACCGATCTTTGTATAGTCAACTGACAATTACTTTGTTTCTGTTCCTCTTCTGTCAATTTTTAGGTACACCTGTTTTAATAAAAACAAGTGAATATACCTCTTCCATTGTTCTCAATGGTGACGAGTGACCTAGGCTTGCCTAGTTTTTATTTCTTGCTTCTTTATTTTGTCAAGCGAGAGTCCACAGTGGAATCTTCACGATTTTGGATCAGGATGTCAGCAGGACTGGGGTTTTGTACCCACATTAATATTGACAGTCATCCTGAGTGACACTGGTCATCCTGAGTGACACTGGTCATCCTGAGTGACACTGGTCATCCTGAGTGACACTGGTCATCCTGAGTGACACTGGTCATCCTGAGTGACACTGGTCATCCTGAGTGACACTGGTCATCCTGAGTGACACTGGTTGATGTGAATCGGGCATAAGGCCTCACGCTGACTAACACTTGATTTCTTCTCTTTGTTGTTCTCCTCTTACATTGGCACTCCCCCTTTCCTTCCTCCTTTTTCTCCCTTTCAGGGGTATCAGCTAATGTGACAGTGTAGCGGACGATAGCTGAGGGGGCTGAATGGGGGTATCTGACCACGCAGAGGGATGACGGAATGAATGTCTGTGTGTGTTCATTTGTCTATTAACTGAAGAGGTTTCTGCTGAATGGGAAAGATGAGGCTTTTCTAGGAAGCTCTTGTACGTCTGATCGAACTTCACACACAATCACACAGTTCACTTCAAACAAAGCAGCCAGGAAACCAGGCCAGGAATGTGTTTATTTTGGCTGAACAGAGAGGTGGGAGGGTGGAGTTCATAATTAGTGTGTGTCCTTGTGTGTGTTTCCTTGTAGGCTTGTTCGACCCAGATCTTACAACCATCCCCACAAATATATTAAACCTGACAAATCAGTACCCAAAGGGCTAATTATGGTTTAGGGTTCAGGTTATGGTGAAATATATTAACATTAGTATGGTGGTGAGATTATGGTACAGGGAAGGTTTGGAGATGAGGTTAGGTTTAGTACCAATAAATGAAATGTGTCTTGACAGTATAGGTATTGAAGTTACAGAGATAGATTTAATTTTTTGTGTATGTCTGTGTGCATGTCTGCGTGTCGGAATGCAGACATATTTATTTAATTGCAGTAGAATCACCTGTTTCATTGGACTGTGGGGGAGTATCAGGGCCAGCCCACAAGGTGCCTCTGGGTAAGGTCATTGAAATAGCAGCCTGGGGTTAGAGGTCATATGACACTAAGCCAAGCCACATGCAGCCTTCTTGGACCGGGGCAAGGTACATGAGCAAACTAAAGTCTCAGTTTATTCCTTCCTGATTTCTGTTTAATTCCCCTTTCTCAAGACAGAGACGGATAGAGTGGCAGGGAGCCTGGCAAATCGAGACTAAGCTGCTTATTTCCAGACACAAATCAATGTGCAGGTGTGTCAGCGAAGATTATTGGTAGAGGTTATTTTAATAAAGAATCACTACACCCTGACAGCCCCCATCAGCTTTGCACTGCACTATAGCAGAAGAGATGTGTCACGTCCGTGGAGATACCTCTCTCTTATCGCAGTGCTCATATGCTGAGAAGCTCATGCATCTCCAATAACCGTCAGGAAGGATGGACAGAACGAATGAGGAAGAATGGAAGTCTAGGCTGATAGAATCGAGTTGGAATGCGGGGCTTATTTCTTTGGCTGTGGAGAAAGGGCAATGAGGGAGGGGCTTGTAGGCCAACCAAGCCCTTTCATACCATTTGCCACTAAGAAATAACAATGTGTTGAATTCTGAATATAACAAAATTTGATTAAAAACTAAACTGCCCCATAACCCTGCTGCATTCACAGTTGAGTTTTAAATGTATATTAAGTTTAGTAGTGAGTTTAGTTTCTCAACATTTGATTTTAAGCTCTTCTATTCATTGAGGCCTACAGTGTCAAGAGTACAACACCGTTGAGTGACATTTTTTATCACTTTAAATCACTTAATGTCGCCAATTAGGAAGGGGTGAAGTGACTGAAAAGATTTTAGGAGAAAAGATATTGGTGTGTATTATTCACTGATTTCATTGCTACTCTGCCTGACAAGGGCTTGCTCTCCTTACATACTGTAGATGAAGATGATTGTATGGATCAGATGAAAAAAAGAGAACAAACACCTCGGAAAGTAGAAATAAACCAGTTCGAGTTTGTGCTGTAACTTTCAACTGTGTTCCGGTAGATTAATTTCCTTTTTAATTAACTTAAAATTAAAATCTAGCTTTATACTATTCAAGTGCTACATTGAATTCTAATCGTTTTTGTAGACAGTTGTTTTGTGTTCTGGTTTTAGGAAGAGTTGTAGAGCATGTAGAAAGTCAACCCATAACAAAGTATGGAAAATATACTTTTCCTGAGTCATTTTCCGCTGTTATTGGTGTTGCCATGACGACGTCTTGACCACTGACCTTTTGACCCCTTGCAGCCTGCAGTGCTGGACAACCTTCTGACGTCTATGAAGTTCGTCCTCCACGGGATGGGCGTCCTGCGGATCAACCTGGCTAACAACAAGAACAAGGTGGGTTTCAACGCACCGGACTCGCGGTAGTACACCTGCTGCGTTCTCCCCGTACGGCTCGGTAGTTTCCCCAACGGCCACCAGAGGGCAGTGTCACCACGGCAGTCAGCTGTGTCCACCTCACCCAGGCACGAGATGGTCTTGTACACGTCTACCAGGGCGCACCGATAAGGAATAGAAAACATTATAAAAGTAATTCTGGTGAGCAAGGGACGCGGTGTATACCTGCGCAATTAAAAAACAATATATATATCACAGATCCGAAAATGTTCAGCTTCGCCTGAAATTAGGTTACTGTGGTAACGAAGAACACACTCGCTAGCTGACTAAAATCTGACTATCGTGTAGTAAATTGGCGTCGTTGCTAGCAGTTTCCAACCTAACCTCGATTTTACTTCAAACTCTTACCTGACACTTAACCAAAGCCAAAAACATCTTTTTTTTCCTCACGGGGAATGGGCTAAAATGGCCTGTTCCCCGTTCAAACTACGATTATGGTGCTCACAAAGGACGCTTAAACCTGTACACACACACACACTCTCGCGCTCTTTATTTCCAGTCTTATTAAAGTGTTTGAATGTCACAGATCTACTGAAATAGGCCACGATAACAACCAGTTGAGTGAATGAGCTGGTGTATAATGGCTGTATAATGACATGGTGTGATGGAGAAGCGACTGGGTGGGAGGTGTGTGTGTGGCGTGTGTGCCAGGTTCAATTTAAATAGCTTTATTGTCAAAGGTAACAGAGCTCAAAGCATCCCCGCCCACAGGAAGCCCGACAGCTGATAATTGGAGCGGTGGACCGGTGATGAATTTGGAGGTGGACAGTTTATTATCACTGCGTTTATTCGTGGTCCAGTTTCCATGACTGATGTCATGCAGTTAAACTGCCTCCCTTCGTCCGTCCGTTTAGTTCAGGTTTATTCCGGCGCCGGGAGGGCGAGTTTCTGGGTCTGCTGCTCTGCTCGCTGTACCGTTGTGTGTGTGTGTGTGTGTGACTCTCACCCTCCCTCCCCCAGGTGCATGCCCACTCAGTGTTGTCGTGCGGCCGGTGTTTTGACGAGGACCAGGTGCTGTTTCCTTTCGTAGGCCACGCCCTTTCCTGTCTCTGGGCTGACCGCGGGGTCCGAGCGGCCGTCCGCCGGGGATACGAGTTTGAGCTTAACGACTCGGCTCTGTAGTGAGTACACAAATGAGACGAACGCACACACACACACACGTCAAACATACCTGCTAGAAGTGTAAACACTTGGCCGTGGGCTGTAGACCACACGACTCGCGGTAGAAACGACCAAAACACACCAACATAATAGGAAATGACACATAATACACAAATGTACTCTTGCGTGTACACACACACTGGACAACACGGGGTGTAATTATCTAAGTGTAGATGCCTGGAGTCCAGTGATTAGCCTTGTGCTGTGTTTGTCACTGAGAATCACCCTGATATGCACACACACACACACACACACACACACTGACGCATGCAGGGAAGGAGATTTGGGGGACGGGGGAGTTTATTTTTTAACGAATGGCTCCTGAAGGATGAGCCAAGTTGTCCCAGCAGGAAGCTGCTCTCTTCCCCGGCAGGGTGCTTCAGGTGTGGGTTTATCTACGGCGACAGGTCCTCCTGGGACCCACTCAGAACCAGGAAACACACCTCACACACACACACACACACACACACGCCGACCCACGTACACACAGGACTGGCATTTCCGCCAAGCCGAAGTGATGGTGACATTCTACCCCAGTCATTCCTAATCAGCTACCTAGACAGAAACACCCTGCAACTGTCCACGACACACACACACACACACACACACATATATGCGCATGTCAGTCCCTTTCCATTAGATAAACCCCCGCCTCAGTACATTAGATCTATGTAGAGTTATAACACTGCCATCCACTGGTATAAATATTCATTAAAGTGACTAGTCTCACAGCTCCTCCAGGAGTGTGTCACATCGCTCCTCGCATGACCGGCGTTCCGGGTCTCCTCAGGCCTCTCCGTCACCTTTCAGGTACATGCTGTTTACCCCCCCCCCTCCCCCTTACCCCATCTATAGTTTCTTTGACAACATGGGCCGCATCATCTCCCCCGACTACGTTCCCACGGAAACAGACGTCCTGAGGGTCAGGCTGCGGACCACGGGGGTCATCGAGACCCAGTTCAAAGTCAACCACCTGCTCTTCAGGTGAACCGCACTGCAGATGCCCTTTATCACACCTTGACAGTCAGGTGAACCCATTCCATTAGGGAAGTACCTACACTAAACAGTTGATTTTATATTCTTCTTAGGGACTAGGTTATTATATAAAATATAGTTATTATATTATTATAGTTATTGTATGAAGTCGTCTGTTATTCCATTTCTCCTGTCACACATGCGTACTCTCACTCACAGCAGGTCTTGTTTTGGTATAGCGACGTTGTTTTGCATCCTCTCTCTAACAGCCAAAATGGATGGTGCCAATCAAACAAGCTTATATCTGATGGTCTGAGCATGTAGGAAGTCAATGCCGTAACAAACCTTATGTTTGTTACGGTGTTTCCTTGTAGGCCCTGGTCTAGACAGGTGTGTCAGTGTTTCCTTGTTGGCCCTGGTCTAGACAGGTGTGTCAGTGTTTCCTTGTAGGCCCTGGTCTAGACAGGTGTGTCAGTGTTTCCTTGTTGGCCCTGGTCTAGACAGGTGTGTCAGTGTTTCCTTGTTGGCCCTGGTCTAGACAGGTGTGTCAGTGTTTCCTTGTAGGCCCTGGTCTAGACAGGTGTGTCAGTGTTTCCTTGTAGGCCCTGGTCTAGACAGGTGTGTCAGTGTTTCCTTGTAGGCC
>JACXGK010011370.1:0-16157 GCA_016801125.1 Novumbra hubbsi
TTTTCTGTAAGTCTTCACAAGGTTGTCACACACTGTTGCTGGTATTTTGGCCCATTCCTCCATGCAGATCTCCTCTAGAGCAGTGATGTTTTGGGGCTGTTGCTGGGCAACACAGACTTTCAACTCCCTCCAAAGATTTTCTATGGGGTTGAGATCTGGAGACTGGCTAGGCCACTCCAGGATCCTGAAATGCTTCTTACGAAGCCACTCTAAACAAAATGGTGTTGTATATTGGTGAAGAATGTCAATACAGTAGAACCAAGTTAAATTAGTCTTTCTATTTCCCCCTTCCTCCTAACCCCTCATGCAGGCCCTGTTAGAGTTGGTGTTTCGGGTGAAGGTGGTGATCACGGGTGATGGCTTTATCCCAGGAGAGCGCAGTGTGATCATCATGAACCACCGGACACGTTTAGACTGGATGTTCCTGTGGTGCTGCCTGCTTAGGTACAGCTACCTGCGCCTGGAAAAGATCTGCCTCAAGGCTGCCCTTAAAGCTGTGCCCGGCTTCGGTGGGTAAGGGACACACCCGCACACTGGCACACCTTAGCGCGGGTTGCCCAGTGATTTGAATGTGTGGTCTTTGTGTCAGGCTGGGCCATGCAAGTGGCCTGCTTCATCTTCATAAAGCGTCGGTGGGAGGAGGACCGCAGCCACATGGAAAACATGCTGGACTACTTCTGTGACATCAGAGAGCCTGTACAGCTCCTCCTCTTTCCTGAGGGCACTGACCTCACTGGTAAAATGTTTCTGTGAGCCCAAGCACCACTGTGCTGTTAGAATTAGATACTATTACGGTTCTCCAAAACATTCCCCTTGTTCTCTGTTTGTGCCTCTTCTGCAGAGTATACTAGAGCACGAAGCGATGAGTTTGCCGAAAAAAGGGGTCTGTCTAAGTTTGAGTATGTCCTACACCCACGCACCACTGGATTCACCTTCATCGTGGACACACTCCGCAAAGGTCAGGGGTTAGCGTTGGATCTTTACTGCCAGTTGTGCCCCAAGTTGTCCTTATATGCAGTAAAGTAAAAATATGTGGTTTCCTAATTTAAACTCTTGCTAAAATGCTGCACGTTTGCTTTTCTATAAGATAACAAGCATAATAAGCACTATGTTAATACAGGAGACTAACTGCGCATGATATATTTCCACAACATAGCTAATAAAATGTATGTATTTTGTGGCTTTTGTGGTCCTGCTGCCTTTTGCACTGCTTGAAAATGAGTTTGAATATGCCCCACTATTCTTTTAGCAAATGTCCCCTATCACTTTCACCCTTTCTGTCATTTGAAGCACAATAATGTTTAATTACAAGTGTATAGATGTAGATAGATGAAAGTTGAAAATATAAATGGTTTGGCCACGGAACACCTTGATATAGTGGAATATTTAGTTGTTCATGGGTCTCATCTCTACACATTGCTAAAATAACCACACCTTTACTTTACAGGGGACAACCTAGATGCTGTCCATGACATTACTGTGGCCTACCCCAAGAATATCCCCCAGACGGAGCGGCACCTTATTCTAGGGCAGTTTCCCCGGGAGATTCACTTCCACGTTCGCCGCTACGATGCCTCTGCCTTGCCCACCTCCACTTCAGATCTTCAGACCTGGACCCAGGAGCGCTGGGCAGAAAAAGAGGTCCGCCTAAGGGACTTCTATGCTTCAGAGCCTAGAGGCTTTGACAGGGAGGGCGTGTGCCGCGTGCCCCCCTGTAAGACGGAGCTCCGTGTGGCCCTGATAAAGGCAGCATCTCTCTTCTACTGGACCTTCTTCATAGCCTTGTCCATTGCAGGCCTCTGGCTCTGGGCTCCTCTCCGCCTGTACTTTCTTGGGATGATGGGCATCTACTTTGGCCAGCAGAAGCTGATAGGAGGACTAGAGCTACTGGAGCTGGCCTGTCATCGCTACTGGAAGTCTGTGACTGGGAATGAAAAAAAAGTAGTGGATGGGAGCGGGAAGAAGGAGTGAAGGGAAGCAGGAGGAGGCTTACTTCAGTGGGGCTGCTGAGGTTTGAGTAGACAGTTGGGCTTGGGACACATGCTGGAGTGTCCTAATCGGATTGTCTTCCTCATTTACAGGAATGAAAAGGAGAATCTTCAGCGTGCATGGCTTATATAGGGTGAACTAACCTAATGGCTGAGGTTCCGAAACAAAACACAGGAAAGAATTCATGTCTTTCTTCTTGCTGCCCTGGATACGTGCTGCGTTGTTGCGGTTCTTTGCCACCTTTATACTGCAACACATTGTTTGTTTTTTTTACTGCCTTGCGCCATTGTCTTTCTCTTGCTGCCTGCATTTAAGGGTAATTTCCTGGTTCACCCCCAATGTTTTTGTTTTCTGAAAAAAAGACTGTCCATGTGTTTGTCACAATAGTAGACAGAATGCTATTTTTAAGTTTCATTATTACTATGTTTTAATTATTTTATAGTTTTGTATGTTTTTCTTTATTTGTTTCTGTTAATTGATGGAACAGAGCCATAGTTTACAGCACTCATGAGATGTCTAATGTAACAGTTTTAGCCAATATTATAGGTATTTTTGTTTAGCAATTGTTATATGTATTGGTATACATATCAGAAACACAGCCACTGCATAAGAGGCTTGTTTTCTCGTCTGTTTTTATGAAGCAATTCAAATGTCAGGTGGGATGTTGAAGAATGTCATTTGGACATTGAAACAGCATCCAGGGAGGGGCGGCAGACCGCCAAACTTGGATTGGCTTTGAAGTTCCCCTAATCCAATACAAGATAATGTCAACCTCTTTATCCACCTTTGGAAGTGACATTTAATGTGCTCTGGCCACTAAATTAGAAAAATTACATCTGACGGAGCTCTACCAATTAAAAAAATATATGATCACAAGCATTAGATTTAGCAGGGCTCTGTCCTCTACGTCCACTACCACTTTGTCTATGGCGCTCAATGCCAGCTCCAGCATTGCCATATACTTTTACGAATGACACCGTGCACTGTTTGATTTTCCAGCCACCTCAATGCTGCACGACCAATATAGATTTGTATGAAAAAATTGTTGTATTTACATAGTCCAAGATTGCTGTCTGTTTTTGTTTCTTGAAATATGTGGCCCGGTTGTTCAAGTGGAGGGGCTGGTTCCAGTCGGTTTTGACCTCACTTTGAATTCTCACTGGTTTACCAAATTAATACTACTACTCCCTCTGTTAGTAGAATAATTGAACCAGCTGGAATGTCTGTATTTGTCATGTCTTGGTCTCTCTAACCTAACCTTTTGGTTTTCCTTTCTGTATCAAAATTCTTTGTTGGTGTTTCTACCAGTTGTATTCTTTTCCGTAACAGAATCCACTGCTGACGCTGGACCCCTATATGATCACTTTGCTCAGGTAAATCTTTACTGGGCATTGTTATCAGTTATCACACTGTTCAATAAATGTAACCTTTCAACTCATGGCAATGCCCTGCTCTTTGTATTTTAAGTACTGTCAACTCACTGCCGTGGGTGGTCCAAATAGTCAAGCAGACGTTGGTAGAAATGTGCATGTGGGTTTTGTTTTAAATTTGCTAACCTGCACTAACCTTGTAGTCGTGGACCCCTAAGTTGGTCATTGCAAACATTGCAGTGAATGAATCAAGACGCTCACAACATAGCTCATATAAAACATGTGGATATCAAAAGTCTACACAAGGTTTTAGCAACCATTGTGCATATTCTCCAAGTGTGAGCTGTTGGCTAGGGTGGCATGACTGAAAACACTTCTCCTGTGGAATATAGATTTTTCTAATTATTACTTATTTCAGTAATTTCATTAGCCTTATTCTGTGTGTCTAATGCAGTACAAATGACAATGGCTATGTCTTTCATAGTGAGTGTCTTTTCCTTTTCTGTATCCAAGCACAGTGTAAAGGGAGGAATGTCGGCTGAGCTAGGCTCCAACATTAAAAGAAGTCTCCCTTTTGATAGAACACATTAATAGCAGCAAAACAATGTAAGAAATGTGCTGATGAGATCATGATCCCAAGGTAACACCTATTGGCCTTCTAACATGTTGGCCTCTCTTCAGTTAGGGACAGAGGCTCTGGTCGGGATATACGTGCCAATGAATAGCTGCATGTGCTATTGTGGCTCTCAAAATCATTTATTCCATTGGACTGCACCACATGTTTTTGTGTTACTACCTGAAATTAATATTGATTTAATAATGATATTGAGTTTAGACTTTGATTATCACATTATTGACATTCAAAAGAACATTTTGAATGTCAAAGTAAAAAAATTATTCAACCAATGTTCTGTTTTGTATTAACAAGTGCATAAATATTCACCCCCTTCAATCAATATTTCTGTCATTCTGTGAAAGACTGCGTGGGGCCAATAGTGCAAAAATGTAACAATAACGTTTCTCAACATATAATTGCAGAGTTTGGGGATCTCACCACCTATGGTAAATAATATTATTATGCCAGTTACAAGGCCGAAAACCAATATTGGATGGCTGTGATCTTCGGGTCCTCAGGCGACACTGCATTCAAAACAGATACATCCACAAATGTAAGTTAAAACTTTTCCATGCAAAGAAGAAGCGATTTTTTTTTAAAAGATCCAGAACCACCACAAACTTCTCTGGGCCTGAGAATATTTAAGATGAACTGAGGTGAAGTGGAAACCTGTCCTGTGGTTTGACAAAACGAAATGTTAAATTATTTTTGGGAATCGTGGACGCCCCGTCCTCCGGATTTAAGAGAATAGGAACCATCTGGCTTATCAGTGAGCGTTTGTTTACGTGGCATGGGTGCATTGCACATCTGTGAAGGCACCATTAATGCTGAACAATATATATAGGTATTCAAACAACATATGCTTCTGTCCAGAAAATGTATTTTAGGGCAGGCTTCACTTTTGCCAAACCACATTCTGCACATATTACAACAGCATGGCTTCATAGTAAGAGTGGGTGTTAAACTGGCCTTCCTGCAGTCCATATCTGTCACCCATTGAAAACATTTGGCGCGTTATGAAACGAAAAATCCGACAAAGGAGACCCTGAAATGTTCAGCAGCTGAAATCCTATATCAAGAAAGATATTCATTTCACTTTCAAAACGACATGAATTGGTCTCAGTTCCCAAACGCTTAGAGAGTATTGTTAAAAGAAGAGGTGTTGCAACACAGTGGTAAACATGGCCCTGTCTTAACTTTTTTTAAATGTGTTGCTGGCATCCAATTCAAAATGGGCTTGTATTTATCCAAGACCAATAACATTACTCAGTTTCAACATTTGATATATTGTCTTTGTACTATTTTCAATTAAAGTTATGGATAAATGATTTGCACAATGATTTCTGTTTTTTTTGTAATTCATTTAGAACAATTTTCACATTTTAGTTTGACATTATCTATTATCTGATTAAGTCTGATTAGATTTCATATTGTGAATACTTTTCACAGCCACTGGAGGTTGATGGAGCTCTTTCCATACATATTTGCTACTGTAATCCAAGCAAAAGCTGTTTCCACAAAGTTTTAGTTGAGCGCTATACACAGTTATGCAGCCATGCGCTGAATGACATTTTTTCTGAGACATGATCTTTGTTTTCCACTTAAACAGACAGAGGTCAAGAGTTTTGAAGGTGATGCGATGTTGCCATGGCGACTAATGTTGACCTCTATTCCCTAGCAACGTGATGCACAATGATGTCAATGGTAATTGTTTCTCTACTACTAATGGACTGTGCATGTAGTTTGGTCTGTCTTGTCTGCTAGTATAAGTGTTCTGATATGTTTTTGTTCATGAAAGTGATTTTTGCAATATCACAGTGGGTGCGGGAAGGGGTTAGGTCGTTCAGATTCCATCATTTTATGCTGAATTGACATAAATCGTATTAATATTTTTCCCTAAAAGAACATCGTCAGTGGCTCCTATAGTGTTGCTTTTTCAAGAGTTGCGTTAAGGCATTTTGACTAGATGTGACTAGATGACTAGACTATGAGACAATACAGAGTACATCTCGGTATTGCACACAGAGTAAAACATACATAGTGCTTACCAACATTCCAACATACACAGGTCTCAGTGTATTCACTTCTGTTGTGTGCATAATGATTGGATGAGAAGGAAAGTGTAAATAATCAAAATAGATGTACGTATAGGGCAACATTGGTTAGTTAAGGTAATTTAGCGATTTTATTTCAGTCCCTCCATACATTTTTTAAACCTCACCCTCACACAAGCTAACAGAATGGGCAAAACATTCTTTCCTGTCAAACATGTAAAACTGATCAGGATTTGTGAGAGCCTACCTAGTAAGATTTTAGTAGCTACACTTCCTGTGTAGTGGCCAAACTTGTTTACTACGCCACGTAAAGTCTTGAGGTTTTGACGCATAGCCTACACCTAGCCGAGCTTATTTACGAATGTGTCGTGCTTTATTCACAAAAGTCCCGTTAATTTTCTTTGGTTTCTCAAACAAGCGACCACAACTCAGATTGTTTCGACTAAAGTGGCTCACGGTAAAAAAACTGTGTGTTCTCCAAACTTGTCACACATCTCAACAACCCAGAGAAAAACAACATTGTTCACATGACCCTCACCAGGCCACACAGCATCAACAAATCAACGGTCTCCCAACACCAGTTTATCTGACCACCACCACCACATTAACTGGCTTTTACATCCTGGTTTAGACAATTTTCTGGTTCAACCCTTAATGACAACCGACAAAGATGGAAGGATCAATGTAAAAAAAGAACCCCATGCAATGCTTAGTACCATTTATGTGTGTATTAAGGAAGCTTTATCACTGCCTGTTAATAAGACATTGCTCTTTGACTCCTTTCAGTGTGCTTGTAATTTTTTTATTTAAATTTTTTTGTGTATTGATACTCACTTTCACTTAATAGAGAACTATATATTAGAAAATGTGTAGTGGCAACAATTTTTTCATTATATTATAACGTTATTACATTATTTAGCAGTGATGTAGCCTAACTTGGTACAAGTTAGTGATTGATACATTGATTCAGACTGAATGATCTACAAATAGAATTGAATAGTTATTATTTAGGAAAGGTATTTTGTGGATGGGTAATATCATGGCAATTTTACTATGTCTAGAATTATAATTTAGTCTGGTAAGAAAGAAAACGTCTTTAGCACAATTAACAGTTTATTAAAGATTCACTTGCAAGGAGAGTCTGGTTCCCCATCACCCAGAGTGACAGGGAAGCATCTCTGCCAATTCCAAAGTTACATACATTCTTATACACTCAGGTTATTTGCATATCCATTTATTATAACTCTGTCTAGGGGTGTGTCAAACAACGTTTACTTCCTGACCCCATTCTGTTCTCCCCCTATCACGTGTCTATCCAGGTGCCCCAATAGCCCCCTCTCAGGGGGGAAGTATCACATCCTCATGGCCCAATTCCTATGGATCAATGAGCAGTGAGGTTATAAGGAGAACAGATGGGCACAGTGTATACAGGATTTAGCATACAGATAGGTGTCATCAACAAACACAGACTAGATCCTCTCACCTAGCTTTATGATTCCAACATTCCTTTGGCTACCTTAATGCAACAGAGTTAGATTTGTAAGACAGCGTATGATCAATTAATACATTCAATTGTTGATATTCCATAACAGTAAGCATTTACTTTTATGTGTTACCACAGTTAGAATTGTATAAATTTGATTTTGGTTCCATCTAGTGCTCTGAGACTCAAACTGCACCCAAAAGAAAAAGATAAACTAAGAGCTTCAGAACCGAAATTACTCGCATATGTATTCTAGGGAAAATAGTTTGAAAACCCCCTTTTGGAAGAAATCTGGTCTTGACATATATTGCATATATTGTAAAATCTGGATCATACACACACACACACACAGTAGCACAACAGAATTAATTTGACAAAAATGTTTGTGTATATATTATTCAGACGTTAGTGCAAAGTAATATTATTTCTCTCCTTTGTGTTATTTACTATCCCTGTAATTTCTCCATTATAGAATGAAGCCATCTCTATCTAATTTGTAACAATCAATTGGAACTGAATTGTGTTTCTGAAAAGTCTGTTCCACTCCCACATCTTGTAATAATTAACGCACTCAAGGGCAGTATGACCAACTGGAATAATGTGGAATATTTTCTTCAGCATTGATTTTGTTAGTACAAACATCCCATTATGGATGGCACATTGGAAAAGTTCAGCCTGAAACGAGAAGTGGGACTGATTGGTGCTGTTTCACTTGTTGCTGGCACCATGATTGGTTCTGGAATTTTTATGTCCCCTCAGTCTGTGCTGATCAACATAGGAAGCCCAGGAGGCAGTCTGATGATCTGGGCAGCCTGTGGCCTGCTGGCTGTACTTGGCTCTCTCTGCTACGCGGAACTGGGGACAGTTATCCAAGAGTCGGGGGGAGAGTACATCTATATTCTACGGACATCAGGCCCAGTATTGGCCTTTATGCTAATTGTTACCTCAGTTATGTTTGTGAGACCTGCAGGTTTGGCAGGGATCTCACTGAGCTTTGCAGAATATGCAGTGGCACCTTTCTACCAGGATTGTCCAGCCCCACAGCTGGTAGTGAAGCTTGTGGCTGCTGCAGGGATTGTGGTGACAGCCACAATTAACTGTTTGAATGTAAGAATTGCCATGTCAGTTCAAGTGTTCTTTATGGTGGCCAAAGTGTTGGGTTTGTCAGTAATCATTATTGGTGGAGTTGTGTTGCTTGTTAGAGGGGAACATGCAAGTTTTGAAGATTCATTCAAAGGGACCAACGTGGGAATCAATCCAATAGGTATTGCTTTCTACCAAGGTCTTTGGTCCTATGATGGATGGAACAACTTGAATTATGTGACAGAGGAGCTGAAACGTCCTGGGGTAAGAGAATGTTTTTACTTACATTTAGCACTGTCATTCATTAGAGAGCTTCCACACTTGGATTAGCCTAGAGACACTTAACAGGATCAGGATTTATTTCAAGGTGCATTCCAGTGATTTAATCATCCATGTGAAATCTTTTTCAAACTGAAAAGTCACACATTGCAAATAAATATTTGTCTTAAAATATCAAAAGAAGACTGACTTTGGATTGTGGCAGCAGTCCACCTCCAGACCCCAAAAACCTGGTTCAAACCTAAACCTCATTTTGATTGAGTTTGGTGGTAGTATGTCGATTTTAAAACAGTGTGATTTTGGAGGAGCTTTGCCATCTCAGTCTTGCTCAAGGGTGGTTGTGACCAGAGTGCACCTTTAAAGTACATACATAATATATTTTCTATCCTACAAGGTGATATCATAACAACACTGACATGTTCACCTCCTGCAGTCATCATGGCGTACAGCTTTTTTTTTTTTTTCATTTACCAGTGTTGGGACCTTTTTAATATCCAGTGTTACTGGAAACATTTCTCAGGTAGTTAGAAAAATGATTGAATCAATAACATGCCTGTCATCCCATTTCTACATACTGTAAATGCGTGCCCCATTTATGTGAATTGCTGGACTGTTTTGGCCTGATTTAAGTTATCCGATTCAACCGCAATATGCTATGACTACATCCTTCTTGGTTCTTTAATGGACCAGTAATGCATGTACTAATGTACATTTTTCAAGGCTTTTTTTGGCTTTTGTGTCAAGGGGAATGTTATTACTTTTACTGTTTGCTACAGACACACTAGAAAATTGCTATTAATGCCCAAATGTATTGTCATTGTTGTACACATTGTTGGTTTGTTATTGTTTTTTGGAGAGTTAAAAACTATATGTGATATTGCCTATTTATCGAATACAGTTTTTCTGTTACATTAATATGTGACATTCAACCGTGAATGTCAAGTCCTGCTTTCGTGCATATGTGCCCTACTATCTCCTTTGCACAGGTGCACATTTAATTTAACAATCTCTAAAATTGTTTTAGGCATACCATGTCAACATCTTTTATTGTGTGTTAAATAATGCAACAGAAGATTTACTCTAAAGGAAAGGGATGCATAACATGATTTTCACCAATGCAGAAAGCGTTCTTGCTTGTGTCCAGTTTACCTTATTGGATCAATTAACAATGTATGTATAATTCTAGATATATTTACATATCCTTGGTGTGTTCTCTCCTTTAGTTGATTTATGTTCTTAAGTAGATTCATATATTTTACCATTTTAAAGTTGACCATTTAACTGAGCTGAAGTCTGTAATTATTAACTGACAAACTATATATGCCAGTGTAGTTTGGACCCCATTGGCAAAAAAATCAAAACATTCTCAAGATGGGCGCAAAGCAAAAACTCTATGGCTCCATGATTGGTCCTGGAATTTTTATGTCTCCTCAGTCTGTGTTGCTCTATATAGGAAGCCCAGGAGGTAGCCTGGTGATCTGGGCAGTCTGTGGCCTGCTGGTCATGTTGGCTTCCCTCTGTTATACTGAACTGGGAAATGTTATTCCCGAATCTGGGGGAGGGTACATCTATATTTTGTGGACATTTGGCAAAGCAATCGCCTTCATATATGCTTTCAGTTACCTCTTTGTGATCACACCTACCTCTGTGTCTGGATTAGCACTGAGCTTTGCTGAATATGCGGTGGCCCCCTTCTACCATGACTGCACCCCTCCAGAGCTGGTGGTCAAGAGTGTGGCTGCAGCGGGTATTGTGACGTTAGCCATTGCACACAGCATGAATGTGTGTCTGGCCATATTCATCCAAGTATTTTGCATGTCAATCAAGCTGTTTGCCTTGACAGTAATCATTGTTGGAGGTGTGTTGCTGCTTTTCAAAGGAAACACTAAAAACTTTGAGGATTCTTTTAAAGAAACTAATTTGGAAATCAGGTCCATTGGAATTTCTTTTCATCAGTGTCTGTGGTCCTATGATGGCTGGTGCGCTTTGAATTGTGTCACAGAAGAACTAAACGGCCAGAGGTAAGGAACAATGCTTGAATGCTTGCTTGGATTCGGAAAAGGATATGACCATATTTAATCTTTTTTTTGTTCTTCCAAGTAAAATACTACAGAACAATATCAGATAGGTTTTAATTCTAGTCATTTAGCAGATGCTCTTTTATCATTCTTTGTAAGACTGCTTGGTCAGACAACAACATATAAAATTGGAAGTGCATATTTGTGTGAGATTTCGGGAGGTCTACAGACCTCAGGTGGCTTTCTAACCAACTGTAACAGCCAGGCATGGCCTGTATTGTGCTGGTTATAGTTCTGCATTGAGTGGTGTTAGGTTATAATTATTAGGATTCTATGTTGAGTTTTTATCCCTTCACTTCATTGATTTTACCTCCTTATTTAGTCTCCCTAATTCCTAATCTTTTTGTACTCTAATGTTTCTAGTAAAGTTTGATTTTCCAGGCCTTAAGATTTTAGTTCTGCAGCAACGTTTTGTGATAAATTCGTTATTCTGTGATTGTGTCTTGCTTCTTTAAAAATTATGACTCAAACACATACAATAACGGTGAGAGAGATGTACTACTTCATAGCTACTGTATGAACAAGGACAAAATCCTACACTCAAAATCAAGCTATATACTTTAGGATAAGAAGTTAATATTAACAAAGTACTTTGCACCCACAATCAAATATTTGCCAGGTCATAGTCTTTGTTTATCTCCCATAATAGAAGAAAGCATCTATCGATTAAAGTTTATCCAGTTGTTTGAATAAGCGGACTACCATGGCAAAAATGGGAACAAAAGGGCTTCAACTAAAGCGTGAATTAGATTTAGTCAGTGCTGTGTCACTGATAGCTGGAACCATGATTGGTTCAGGTATATTTATGTCCCCTCAGTTTGTTTTGTCCTCCGTTGGAAGTCCAGGGGCAAGCCTGATTATATGGGCTATTTCTGGGCTAGTAGCCATGCTGGGAGCACTTTCGTATGCTGAGCTAGGAACCGTTATTAAAGAATCAGGAGGGGATTTCATCTACATCCTTCGCATCTATGGACAACTCCCTGCTTTCTTTGTGGCCTTCACCTTCCTATTAGTGGTAAAGCCAGCTAGCATTGCCGCAATATCTCTTAGCTTTGCAGAATACGCTGTGGCACCTTTCTACCAAGACTGTTCTTCTCCTCAGCTAATAGTGAAGTGTACAGCTGTTTCAGCCATCATAACTGTAGCCATTGCCAACATCTTGAATATTCGTTTAACTATGAGAATTCAGGTGGTCTTCTTTGTTGCAAAACTATTTGCTCTAATGGTTATAGTAATTGGAGGAATAGTGATAATTGCACAGGGGAATGTTGCTGTACAACAAAATGCTTTCCATGGTACAAACTTGGGTGTGAGTTCAATAGGGATGGCTTTTTATCAAGGTCTCTGGTCTTTTGCTGGTTGGTATAATTTGAACTATGTGACAGAAGAGTTGAAAAGACCTGAGGTAAGAAAGAGCTGTAATATTTAAGTCTTTCCCTACATAATATCTAATGCCATATAATATAATTTTCCATCATGCACTATTTCAGGTTAATCTGCCAAGGGCAGTTATGATTGCTATTCCCATGGTAACCCTGTTGTATCTACTGGTCAATGTGAGCTACCTGGCTGCCATGACCCCCAGAGAATTGATGTCATCAAGTGCTGTGGCTGTCACCTGGGGGTGAGAAAGCTGTTTTCCATTCACATTGCCTCTATGTCATTATGTTCAATGTGTGGTGAGCTAAAAAATAACCATGTTGTTCATCAACAGGAACAAGGTTCTAGGGAGCTGGGGATGGGTAATGTCCATCGCAGCTGCTCTATCCGCTTTTGGCTCCCTAAATGGGACATTCTTTAGTGGTGGTCGGGTGTGTTTCGTGGCTGCAAGAGAGGGACACTTGGTAAGACAAGACATTTTAACTTGCATTTTTTTAAAGGAAACTACAACATGTCTAATGAAGGTACTGAGTTCTAGATTCATGTCATTTTTTGTACATTTTTCTCCAGCCTGATATTCTTGCTATGGCCCATGTGAATCGACTAACCCCATCTCCAGCCCTTATCTTCACCACGACTATTTCACTCCTGGTTCTTATCCCTGGAGACTTCCAGAGCATTGTGAACTTCTTTAGGTAATTTGACTATGACTTTAACATTGCTCAAAACATTTATTGGTGTTTTACTCATCTGACATCTTTAATTGATATTGCCAGTTTCACTGCCTGGTTTTTCTATGCAATCACTCTGTCTGGACTCCTCTTCCTCAAGATCAAGAAACCTGAACTTCCTAGACCATATAGGGTGAGTCTCATTGGACAGCGTCCCATGTAGCTAAGTTGGTAGCTTGACACTTGCAACACCAAGGCGTTGGGTTTGATTCCCATGGGGAGCCAGTATAAAAATATGAGATTGTGTGCATTCACTACTAAGTTGCACTAGATAAAAATATCAGTCCCACTCTTTTGTTTCTTCATACAGGTTCCAATTTTAATTCCCATTGTGGTCCTCATGGCAGCGATTTTCCTTGTGCTGGCACCTGTCATTGACAACCCGGCAATAGAGTACCTCTATGTCACATTATTCATCTTCAGCAGTGTGCTGTTTTATGTGCCATTCATCCACTACAAAATCTGCCCTAATCTGTTGGAGAAGGTCACAGTGTTTCTGCAGCTCTTTCTAGAGGTGGCCCCAGCTGATAAAAACCTATGATTTATTTTACAGATTAAAATATGAATTACATTTTAAGAGTTTTAAAAGGAGAACCTTTGCAACATAGCCAGGTACCTTTGTACTTATTCCTCTGAAAATACTGTATTTTATACCTGGACATACACTACAGTGTGTTCATCTCTGATTGGAATCATGATAATCTGATTGAAAAACTTTTCAATAGTGTTAATGTTATTAATATAAATTGTTGTTATATTGTAAATTACAAAAACATTCTGTAAATAAATATAGCAAAATGTAGCACTTTTTTTTAATTAAAATGGTTAAAAGAATCTCCACTAAAAACATGCATGAGAGTGTGTTGTTTCAAGTACCCTGCTCCCAAAAATGTAGGCAACACGTAATCATTACAGTTTAACACCAAGTCAGTTAAATTTCAGGTTTTTCAATCTGTCCAGTTAGGAAGCCACATGCAAGCCAATGGCACCCGGACTGCTGTTAGGTACCTGGAGGAAATCCTCAGGCCAATCGTCAGACAGGGGGCCATACATACCACTGAGTCACATTATGAGTTAATAATTAAAATTATTGAAGTTGGAACAGACCGGGATTTCAGTTGTTTTCTTTGATTCGGCAAGAGTTTGATTCCAGCCGTCAATCGGTTGGTGATTTTCGTTTCCATTGACTGTTGTTACATCATTTCGTTCTCAATGAATTACACAATGTACAGTAAATAGTTTGATATTTAATATATTTTGTTCATCAAGACTTAATGTGTGGTTTTAGTGTTCCCTTAATTTTTTTGAGCAGTGTATATCGTTAGAATACAACTTCTAAAGTTAGGAATTGTCATATGACATGAATGGACTATGCAAACAATACACATGAAATGTTAATGCTATTGTATAGAGCCTCCATACTGTATATGTAGTTGTTTTACACTTTAACCAAAAGAGCAAAAACATTTTGAGATTCTTAGAGGTTTGCTGACTGTGTTTTTGAGTACATATTTGCTGGGAGTAGATTTGTTTATCATCTTTGCATTATTTTGGATTGCAAAAACTTGCATGTATATATATATATGGAGCCAAGAGGGTTACTACTGGGTGGAGTGAATAGAGACGGCATTGCAATGTCACAAACGTCAATTGCACACAGCAGAGCAACATGACAAATGGTCTATTCATTATTTGACTTAGCCTACATAAAGTGTGGTACTTAAAACTATTAACACAGTTCTAAAGAACAATAATGGCTAATACTTAAAAATCTTTAACTTCCCCTTTTCCTATTAATCTCCAGTGATGTTTAAAATGCTTTTTTTCTGCAATAAACAAAAATGCACCAAGACAAAATGTAATCATTACATATATTTGCTTTGCTATAACACCTATATTGTTTCTCTCTTACTCAGTCACTGTGTACAAAACCTTAATAAAGAAATTGTAACCATGCATTTTACAAGATATCTATAAATAACTGTCAATGATTTGTCTGTGTAGAACAGAGTTGTACGTAGCACTAAACCCAATTGGCAGGTGTATAAGCAATAATTTGTGAACATGAAAAAACAGTCTCAGAGG
Organism: Novumbra hubbsi; assembly: GCA_016801125.1. Classification (NCBI taxonomy): domain Eukaryota; kingdom Metazoa; phylum Chordata; class Actinopteri; order Esociformes; family Umbridae; genus Novumbra; species Novumbra hubbsi. The sequence continues at coordinate 15,149 of JACXGK010011370.1, forward strand.
TATAGATGATGATCTTTGAACGTGTACAATAAAAATGTGTAGCTTGTAATAGCATTAACAAACCCTATAACTGTGTATTTTCAATAATTAATAGTGCATTGATTCAATTATTGTTGACAATATATTTTTCTATTGAATCTTTTATGCAAAGTTGTAATTATGTCAATTTAAATACTTCAGTGTATTTTAAATGATTGTAATGAAATACAAAATGCTTGGGAGTTTCTAGCCATCATGTTGCAGCCGGACATAATGGCCAAGTGACTGCAACTGAGACTGATTAAGACGGCTCTTTGCCCCAAGCAAATTGTATTCAGCCGGTTTAGATCACGCTAAACTCAATGTGCACCAAAGATGCCTGTCTACTGCCGTGGGTGCATCAGCCCAGACCTTGTTTGTCACTGTGCTTTTTTGAGGGGTGTGCTCATGAATACAGAGGAAGAACTTTGTATTCCACATTGGATAAGTATTGACCCCCTTACTTTGACACATCTGAATCTCTGTAAAAGTCAAGTAATTATTTGAACAGAATGCACATTTGTGCACAAATCATGTATTTCACACGATAATTATCATGTTTACAGGTTAAATAAAATACTACTTTTTAAGGTCCCACAGTTGGTTAGTACAATATCTGAAACAGACAAAGGAACATTCAACGCAAATCCAAAATAAGGTCCTTTATGTAGCACCCATCAGGTGTGGGTAATAAAAATATTTCTAAGTCATTCAATATCTCTCAAAGCACAGTCCATTATTAAGAAAGTGAGAAAATATTGCCTAACTGTGAATCTTTCTTGAACAGGCCACCCTCAAAAACTGAGTAGAAAGGTAAGTAGTTAGGGAGACCATCAAGTGCATATGTCAACTCTGAAGGAGTTAAAGTTTTACACAGCTGAGCTGGTAGCCAGTGTGCAATGCTAAGCTCTGGTGCAAGTCTAACACTGTACATCATCCTGAGAACACTGTTCCTACCATGAAACATGGTGGTTGCAGCCTCAGCTACAGT
>JACXGK010011372.1:0-16149 GCA_016801125.1 Novumbra hubbsi
GATCACCTACCAACCAGTAAGAATTCCGGCTCTCACAGACCTGTTAGGTTTTCTTTAAGAAGCCCTCCTGTTCTCCACTCATTACCTGTATTAACTGCACCTGTTTGAACTCGTTACCTGTAGAAAAGACACCTGTCCACACACTCAATCAAACAGACTCCAACCTCTCCACAATGGCCAAGACCAGAGAGCTGTGTAAAGACATCAGGGATAAAATGTAGACCTGCACAAGGCTGGGATGGGCTACAGGACAATAGGCAAGCAGCTTGGTGAGAAGGTTACAACTGTTGGCGCAAATATTAGAAAATGGAAGAAGTTCAAGATGACGGTCAATCACCCTCGGTCGGGGGCTCCATGCCAGATCTCACCTCGTGGGGCATCAGTGATCATGAGGAGGGTGAGGGAGCAGCCCAGAACTTCACGGCAGGACCTGGTCAATGACCTGAAGAGAGCTGGGACCACAGTCTCAAAGAAAACCATTAGTCTAGTGGATCTATACATTAAGTATACTTCGTGCAAGTGTGTATACCCATGGGCATCTCACCTATAACTGTTTCCACTGCTGCATCAACAAACAAACACTAATCAGTACAAAATAGTACACTCAGGACAAAAGGTCTACACAGGCCACATGAGGAAAATAATACACACTTAAGAGAAACAAAATGGCAGCTCTTAAAAAACAGCTGTTGACTCCTGATTGGCCCAGACCCGAACAGCAACGACTGGCGGGATAACCTGGCATCCAATCACGTTCCTGCACTTGTAAGCAATTTACAGACACAGGCACAACAGCAAGGCATGTAACAGTAGGTCTACAATCTTTTCACTGACATCCTTAGACAGCACTTTGGTCTTGGCCATGGTGAAGAGTTTGGAATCTGATTGTTTGATTGCTTCTGTGGACAGGGGTTTGTTCTTCGAAGCTCGCTAACTCAGTTAGCCGGATTTGATTGTTGATGATTTGTCATGATCCTGGATTGTTGGGTTCTTCAACGCTTATTCTAGATTTGCGGTCATAGGAACATGTCCGTAAATTTAAGCTTGCTTATTTTATGTAAACAAGATTAGATTGTGGCTATATACGCTGAGATGATACGGGAAGTCAATAACAGGCATGGCTTCCCTGTTTTTACGAGAGTAACTAGTTGCCGGAAGGTGCGAGTATAATTTGCAGAGTTTCATAATGAATTGTGTGTTGCGTGATAGACAGGATCCTTTAGCGCAGCATGATATTCTAGTTTGAGAGATATCGTTTTTTTCGTGAAGGACTAATTTACATACTTAACTTGTTACAACCACATGTTAAATGTTCGGATTTGGGCTTTAACCACAGCACAACATATGTGTATTGCCAATGGCACTTTCCTTTACACAATTGTAAAGGATGCGGAGAACTTGGTGAAAAGTGCTATTCACAGATTTTTCCTGGCGTGCAAGCAGTTTTAGGGGCTTTTGTGGTATTTCCGAGCCACTTGATGCCCCAGGCTGTGAAAAAGAATTTCTTAAATGTTTTTAAGGAAATTCATGCAATCATGACCATGCCACGAGGTCACAGTGTTTGCCTCGAGGTCACAGTGTTACACACCCTTACGCTGGGCCTAACATAACTTCATTTGTCCATTATACAGGTGATTATGATGGGATCCTTCTTGGAGACAGAGGCTATGCATGCAGGCAGTACAAGTAGTAATGATTACTATTTTGTAGATCATTCTTGTATTTCACTTTTACTTGTTCCTATGTTCTAATGGGTCCTGTGGTGGCTCTGACAATAAAGATGAACAAAGTATTTATGAAATAGTTAAAATACAAAAATATAATAATGTAATAAGTGATAAGAACATTGAACATGGTCACCACTTACGCATTTAATTTGTCTGCAACGTTTTGCCAGCTCACTCTCTCTCCTGGCTTTTGCAGACTTTTAGTTATTTCCTGGTGTTTTAATTAACTTTTCAAATTACGCATAACTTTACAGCAATAGCTCTTGCTTTGTTGCCGGAAAAACTGGGCGCCCTCTTTGGCCATGGTGAGCAGCCAATTGCAGCGTTTCTGATCAATGTATCTACTATCGATACATACCCCCTTTTCAACCAACTCATGAACACACAATTATCCCAGATAACACAATCCAGCTATACTAATTATCACCGACAGTTGTGTTTGAAGAACCAAATGAGCCAGATCATAGTTTGCGGGATTATTTGATCTTGGATGTGTCATTTGATCTTGGATATAGTTAGTGACGTTCGAAGAACGGACCCCAGGTGTCTTTTATACCTTTTATGCCTTTAAGAGAGTGTTCCTAATCTCAGCTCGTTACCTGTGTAAAAGACACCTGGGAGCCAGAAATCTTGCTGATTGATTGGGGATCAAATACTTATTTCACTGAGTAAAATGTAAATCAATGGTTAACATATTTGAAATGTTTTTCTGGATTTTTCTGTTGTTATACTGTTTCAAATAAAACAATTTCATTGTCAATGGGCAAACGCACAAAATCAGCAGGGGATCAACATGTTTTCCTCCACTGTAGATAATTGGATTAAATTTATTTTTTCTTTTGAGGGCGTTTTTTTTGCAATGTTTGTGGAAATAATCTTGCAGTGTCATGGTCGATATTTAATGGCACCCATACCAACAAAAACTTCCAGAAGCTCATCTTTCTCGATTGCTTTCGCGTTGGATGAATGTTGACAGAAATTGCTAGTGCACACGCCCTTGTTATATGGTAACGGATGACACTTTGTGTTATAAATTAAACATGTTTAAAGTCTCAATACATATATGAGAATGTTATGAGTATGTATTATAATTTTACAGGAAATGTGTAGACATTTTTGCAAGAGATTGACCTAGACAAAATGTTTGCCTTGAAATGTTGTTCATTGTTAAATTCATGTGTGAGTTGCCAGTTCTTTTATTTGTTTTGGTTTGTAAATAAGTTGTAGATTTGATGGTATTCGTGAGATCATGACTTTGTTTGATGATTAAATGGGAGAATGAATTAATTTTCAAATAGATCGTCTTCATCAGTTCCCCTAAATCATTGATGATTGCGTGTTTGTACATTAATTGTAATATATAAGCTTTAATCAATTAAATTACATTGAAATAAACACATTCATAACATTTCAGGTTATTTTGTTGAATGCCATTTGAATGTCAACAACCAAAGTTATTGTAATAATGCTCTATCCCTCTCTTACAATGATGTCTTTAATTATTGCTTAGCAAACACTAAAGACACATACTCATAGTCCTTGAGGGTAGCAACATTGCTATGTCTAACTTGTAATGGTGGTAATAACAGAATAATGATAATAGTACACAACTGATATTTGATGTGTATTTATCCATCAGGTGTTTCAGTTACAATAATAACAATCACCTTCACCAATGTCATTTTTTTTTTCAAATGCCCGATTCTAGAATTGGGAATTTGAAAGTTAAAACAAATTAATGTTTCTGTAAAAATTACTGTAAATGTTCTTAACAACAGTTTAAGCAGATCCTCATCTTACTACCCTCTTGCTGAGGGTTCTATGGTAATCACTTGTAGAATGTTATTATCCTAAATTAATCCTGTTCTAATTAACCCGAGCCTCATTCTATACATTTTCTAGTCGTTCTTATTTTTACTTCAAACCATACTGCACTACTAGCAACACATCTTTATTGTATATCACCGTATGTAGTGTCTTAATATAATAACAAGAGCAAAAGTTACAGAAGAAACTATAACAAGAGCTGGATACAGAAAAAACTAACTTTTGGGACTGGACAGGGAAACATTGTGATGTGACTTTAATTGGCGAGAGAGTTCTTTTTGGTATACTGACAACTTGTCATAAGTATATCTCCATACCCTAGCCATCCTACCTTCTCACAAAGACACGCAAACAAAGTGTCTGACAGAAAACGACTCTTTACTTTACATCATTCACTATCTCCTAGTATTACTCATTACAAACTGACATTTCAACCATATGGTCCACCTCCCCTCTCAAATAATGAAAAAGTGTCCATTGTTAAATTATCATCTTAAAAGGAAAAAGTGACATCTGATTATGAAAACACAATAGAAGCAAAGAAAGTCATGTTTATGTATCTTCATCTTAGTGAATATTTGTATTTATTTAACTCTTGCCTATCCGTCTGGTCCCTCTGTGTTTGGGCCGTGTTTAGACACAGCACGATTTGTCTTTCATCTTCTCTTTTTCCCCAGATCACCTACGTGGCCAGCTGTGACAGATCAAAGCTCTCATCCAGACTGAGGACCATTAATGTCTCTCGCTGATATGATATAAGGCTCATCAGGCTTGTCCGCTGTGACACGGGCGGTGCCTTGCCAATGGCCGACAGATGAAAGGACCGTGGCAAGGGATGCGGGACAGGAGGACTCTCCTCGGGTGTTAAAAGGGGAATGAGTTGATCATACTTCACCGTGGCCTCTCATTCTCTAGTCTCTTCACCCTGGTTTCTTTCATTTCAGCATGTGGCTCTTTTACCTCTATTAGACACCCGTGATGCAAAAGTGACATAGGCAAGAAAAGGGAAAGTGAAGAAAACAGATGAGGCATATGAGGAGCAAGCAGGTGTAAAAATAGGGCTCCGCCTCCACAGAGCGCCTGATCCTTTGTTGTTAAGGTTTCCAAAGACGTTTTGGTGGTGGCTTCATCTAGTTTCGCACAGCCGCCTGATTCCATAGGCTACATTTAAAAGCTTCCCAGATACTAGTTTGGTTGTGATGAGTAGGCATACGTTTGGAGCCGGCTACCGTTTTGCTATGCCAATCAATGATTTCTCATAAATCATGGGGCGTGGTCAAGGTGATGTACTAACCCAAATTGATATTTCAGGAACGTTCAGCAATGTGAAACCTATGGCTATTAGTCTTTTGATAATTTGTTTTCATTTTTTTTTTGTGTTCTTGCAATATTTTCTCGGTACTCACTGAGGTGCCTTTGATGTTCGGCAATAATGTTAATCAGCTGAACTTACTGATCGGCTTGCTTGATTGCTGTTGCTCGATGATTGGTATTAAGTCATGTGCGTAGTTGGTTTGATTAGTTTAAGGTTGATCCAATTGCATTCTAATTACCTTCTCTTAACGTCTATTGAAAATGCCCTATGCCCAAAGGTTTTTGAATCGCAGCCTGTACAGACTGATATCTGTGTAGCACTTAAATGTAAGCTTGCGGGATCAGGCGGCTGTGCAAGGCTAGGTATAATCCCCAAGATCTTTATTTTACACATATGTTGTTCTTTGGAACCCATAGTGTCAGGCTGTCCTTAATGACAGGTATCATAAAATGGCAGACAATATATGTTTAAGAAAAGGACATGGCAATTGAAATATAGCCTGCAATAAGTTTTTATAAGGCATATTAAACAACATACATTTTTGGTTGGTTACAAATAAGGCTACCAAGCTTTTTGGTACACTGAGTTTGCAAGATCTACGTTGATGCACAGCCTAGCTTATAAGCAGAAAGTAGATGACAATACAGCGCAGGGCTGATATCACAACTAATCAGTTTTGACAGGCATTTGTTTTCCATGGTGGGAGGTGGTGGTATTCTTTTTATTTGTGTTATTGTAAAGAAATATAATTTAACTATAACAAAATCACCTGTCATAATGTTAAATTCAAGTGTCAATTTTGAGCCTTTTAATAAGAAAATCACATGCTCAGATACAGAATCCGCCTGTCTGATGGTTGGTGAAAGAACAGCATGTGACTGTGTGTGTGGCCCTTGAAAACACTGAGGTACATTGTCGGGCGCCACTTCAGATGTCCTGAAAGGTTGGGAGCTCTTAAAGCTACAATAGGTAGCATTTTTTTTCAGAAAAAAAAACAATTATATCATCTTGCAATTACTTACCGGTCGGAAAGCGGTTCCGCACCAACGCCCCATAGAGAATGAAGTGTGGAATAATAATATCAATGGGATTGCTAGAACAGAATTGGCTGGAAAGCAATGGCCTGCTCCAAAAATGGACTTTACCTTGACATTCCACTGGCGCATAACTGTCTGTGTTACTGAACAACTCTTAAAGGGCCTCATTAGCTTACACAACAGGTTTGTAGGAGACATTTTTTTTCTTTTTACTGAACAAATCCAACTAGTGCAACTTTAATTACCTGCTGTAGGGCTCTGCGTCCTAAAGTCAATAATCAAGTGCTTTGTTTTTCTGAAAAAGAAGGAATGACTCTTCTGACTTCTAGGCACTATATTTATGCTACTTTGGATTCTTGCTTTTTGAAGTTTCTTCTTGAGCTAGTTGCAAACATTTTGAGAAAGCACATAGGAGCTATTTGTAGTTTGGATGGCGGATTGGATTGACTATTTGGAGGTTGGGGGAAAAAAACAATATTTTAAACATTTGCACTGTTAAGCATGTTTGTAAGCGCCATTTAGTCCAATTCTTTTGGAATCTATTTTAAAGTTAAAACCCTTTATACATGACTGTCGATATTAAGGAGATGATGAATTACCGCCTGAAAGCTAAGGTGTCAGCCCTGATAAGCACAGTTGAATAATGTGTGTTTGGTGACTGTTTCTTCACAATCCATTTAATTCACTGCAGGTGTGACATTGATGGGCATGGTGATTGCCAGCTGCACACCAGCTGAAACAGACAAATCTGAAATGAACCCATAATATACATGACTGAAGTTCTGATCAGAGAAGGACAATTTGATTTATGCAAGAATTTACATGAGTAATGTCTACCTCAGCACAAAAGAGTAACAATCATTTGTTTAGTTGTCCGACAGGTAACTGATGTCATGTGAGATGGCTAGAAGAAAAAATAACGAAAATGTGTGAACAAACGTTCAGTTAAAGCAAAAGAATATATTGGGGAACCCCTAAAATAAATCTCAGACTTCGGACAAGTCTTCTGACTCGACCATTGGTGGTTGGGACTTGGCCATAATAGCGACTCTTGACCTACCGTTGGTGATTGGAACTTGGACTTGGCCGTAGGGACTTGTGACTCGACTTGGGCTTGAGGTTTACTGACTGAAATGAAAATCACTGCATCTCTATGCAGTGACTCATCTCTGACGTTGTGAATGTAATTTTCCTGTTCATATGTGTTGTACTACAAATGACACAGAATGTGGGGGTGAGGGGGACCTTTACACGCAGTATAAATATGTACCGCAAGGCATTTCTTTGTATTAGTGCTTGGTAAGGGCATAACAGCTGCCTGTCAAAATAACAATGCATCTTACTTTACGTTATTCTGTTACATTTAATGAACCCCATATGGCTAAATTCACTGACATCATGACAGAATAAATGGAATTTGTCCCAGAAATAACAATACAAAGACATTTTATAGCAATGGTTGGCATGTTTGTAACTCCGTTACCATGTAACTTCGGTACTGGGAATCTCTATGGATTATCTCAATTATTGGATTATCCCTTGAAATAGATGTTAACTGCCTGTGACTCCATTAGCAGCCACTAATTTGAGATGTGTTGCATAAAAGGTACATTTGAACAATAACTTGTTAGCATTGCTTGAATGCCTTCACAAACGGTGCCCGTACATAGTGTAACCACTTAAAGAAAGAACAAGCTGTGTATGGTGGGAGGGTAAACTATTATACATTTACAATTTACATGTAAGTGTTCATATTCTATATGCCATATAGATCGTAAACATTCTGGGATTTAGGTTATCTGCCTTGATACTGATATTCCAGTAGGATGTTTGTCCAATGAGTTGGAAAAGAGTTAGGTATTAGGGCATTTCTTAAGCAGGAAGAAACATATGGTTGAATGTATACTGTTTTGGACCTAATAGTGAGCCACTCCAGTAAGATGCTTTCACACGGTCGGTGCTCAGCTGGGAAAAGCATCAGTGCTCCACTAATGTGTAGTGTGCCCACCATTTTAGATTTCCATACTGAAATCTAAAATATTGCCATTCATGGCCATATACATCCAAAGACTTAAGACATATTTAAATGTGACATACATTTAATCAAGTATTGATCAAATATCTAATGAACATACATTCCACACCACAAATATTCATCACATACTGTACATAACATCGAAACTGTTCTTAATTGAAATAAGAAAAAACTGAAATGTTATATTTATTAATCGCACGTACAACACATAATATTTTAAATAGTGGTAACGGACACTGTAAATCGTAACAAAAATACCTATAAATTATAAGTCTTTCACAATTTTTAAACAAAGCACACATTTTTTTTTACGTTGTAACAATGTCATTAGGATTGTCATGTTTTTCAGATATGTTTTTATTAGTGCGTGCTTGCTTAGGCAAGGAACACTACAAGTATCTCATATGAATGTATTAATTTATTATTATAGCCACCCTAACTCCTCTGACAGTTCTTGCACTACGGAGACACAACTACGTTTTCAAAATGTGTGTCTCGTTTCCGTTTGCGTTGCTATTGTTTTGTGGAAGGTTCTGTTCCAAAGTTTAGAAAATATTTACGTTTTAGTGGCAATTAACATAGTCACTCTGAGCGCCGGTTACCTAGCAACTTACATTACTCAAACTATCCCGAATGACGCCATGCAAATGTTTGCTGGTTCTGACATTTGCAAGTAATGCTAGCTAGCTACATTTCTGTTTATACAGTGACAATGAAATGGAACTGATTTGACGATGGGACTAACTTTGTCAAAGGTAACCCTGAAGTTATTTTGCTTTACTTTTTTGCCAGCTATTCTGTCTTTTGTATGGAGATAGCTAGCTAGCTATCCAATGGGACATATTATTTTGTTTGTATTCGGGAGATGACCAGCTAAGTACCGGGAGATGATCGTTATTGGGGGCCAAGCAGCAAGACTGCAAAGGCACTCATTGTGTTTCTATCTTTTTGTGTGCTAGAGACATGACAGTTGTTGTGTGGAAGGTTTAGAAAATATTAAAGTTTTTGCGGCAAAAACATTGAATGATCGGTAGCTAGCCACACCGCGGCGCCTCACCGCTCTAGTTTGGCAGGCAAACCACCTGTGAGGCCGCTCTCTTGAACCTCTAGTTTCATATCACTTGCTAATTTCCAAGCTGTGCCCAACGAGGTGAGTTGGTGCAGGGAAACAACTTGCTGTTTTTTAACCTGCCGTTTGGAGTTTTGCTGCCCTATCAGTGTGAACTTACTGCCAGTACACAGCTGAACACCAGATACAACTGGTGCGACTGCAAGCACACTTTACAATGTCCTTTGTTCTTTTTAAGGCACTCATAGTTGGCATATTTCCTTTATACAGCAGTGTCTAATTCTGAGAGTCATATTACCAGATCAACAAAATGAATCAATTAGTCAACTCATAATAGTTCAAGAATTAAAACATGCGTTCAACTCGCAGTTTCTGCATGGGAACCAATTGTAGAGTCAAGTACAGCTGTAAGGTGACCCAATACTTTCTCCACATGGAGAAAATACTGTGAATTTGTGAACAATTTGAAAAAGCTGTGTTTGTACACCTCAAACTAGCAACCAACTGTGTAGCAAGTGGTTCCACTGCCTAAATCGGCCACAGTGTAAGTCTTGACAGGGAAAGGACTCTGACCTTGGTAACCAAGCACAACTGTATACAATTTCCTTTTACATTCCCGTCTGTAACTTTGAGAGTGAATCTCCCCATTTGCAACCCCCCTATCGTAGTGATAATATACTAATACTGTAGGAGCAGGAATACTGTAGTACAGTAACCACATGAACCATTCATAGGCTTTCCAGGATCTTCTTTCAGTAAGGGTTCTAGGTACCCGGGAAGAGATGCATGGGGGCTGGATATCAAGAAGCACACTGTCAACTTGCCGCCACGTTTTACCAACATAAAATTTAAGTTGAAGGTTCTCACTTAAACCACAATGATGTGAAACTTCTACTAGCCCCAAGGAGTACACAATGCATGTAATAACACATAAGGACCTTTAACACTCATCCCTGAAGAGCCTGTCACTAGAGCCATTTCAACATAGTGTCTGTAATTAAGTTCACGGTTCAGACACTGGGTCGTAGGGATAAACATGAGCATGTCCCTGGCCCCTCTCAACCCTTGTGCCTTTTTTAAACTCCCCATTGAACTGTTTAAAGGTTTGCAGAAGAGGTCTGGCTACGCTGTCGCTGACTAATATCAAAGGAAACACCTTGCTAGTCTTACGCATGGTACCTGTGCTACGCCAACCAAAACCGAGTTTTGGTCTAGCAATGGTGCTAGAAAGACATTCATATTTAGTTTTTTAGGTCCAAACCACAATCTTCAACAGAATATACTTTGATCTCAAGTATGCTGGAAGTTTGTTCACTGTACACAAAAGTGGCTGTAATGTGTTGTCAAAGAAGCAACGGACCAAGATGCAGGGAGCCAATGAACAATGCTGTCGGTCCACAAGCCTCGCGAAGGACCGACAGAAAATATAACAGATTTTAACCTGCGTAAAACAGGCAAGGACAGCAATCCAGACCAAAATACCGAAGCGGCACAGAATAGGTCTGTCAAGGTGAACACATGTAACAGCGACAATAACACACATGGAGACAAGACACACAGGGGCTTAAATACCCAGCTAATTGGGCGCAGGTGTGAGGGATTATGAAAGGGAGCGACTGGCGGGGGGAGGGCTCCTCCCTGGGTGGAGACTTGACAGTGGCCAAATGCTTTGCGAAGAAGAATTAAACAGAGGTACACCATCACAACTAAAAGCATGGGAAATAATCTCATCGTCAGGTACAGGATTGCAACTCTTCCCAAACATCTTGTATATCAGACCATCATTAATGTCAGCAATGAATTCGGTGTTAGGTTGACATGTAAAGCTTGAGTTAGGAAGCTGTTTTCTTAGGTCATCTTGCTCAATAATATTGCGCAGCTGTGTTTCAAGAGGTAAAAAATGAAGTCCCTTCCTTTGTGTTCTTTTAAATATTGCATTGCAATGCTCTTGTCTTCCTTCCAGTTCCATTGCAAGAGCACAATGAACACAGACATGATGGAACTGAATGTAGTCTTTATAATCACGTTGTTCATGTTCTTGTACATAAAATATTTACTAGAGGAGACTGAATGTTTACCAGATATGGTATTTATAACTCTTAGGGTATCCTTAATTGCTTCATCTGTGTGTTGCTCTTTCGTTTGCTCATGAAGGCATTCACCCTGAGCTGAATGTGGTCTCTCATTACTTCCCTTGGGGAAAATCAGTCCTTTATTTGGGTTCCTACTTTGTTTCAATATGTTGATCATGAGATTTTCCTCAAACCTCCTCTTCTTCTTTGTGCTTGACTCCCTGGCCCTCCATTTAGTTCTATAGTCGCTCCCTGTGCATGGCTCCCTGGCCCTCCATTTAGTTATGTGGTTCCCCTTGTGCTTGACTCCCTGGCCCTCCATTTAGTTATGTGGTTCCCCTTGTGCTTGACTCCCTGGCCCTCCATTTAGTTATGTGGTTCCCCTTGTGCTTGACTCCCTGGCCCTCCATTTAGTTATGTGGTTCCCCTTGTGCTTGAGTCCCTGGCCCTCCATTTAGTTCTATAGTCGCTCCCTGTGCATGGCTCCCTGGCCCTCTATTTAGTTATGGGGCATATCCTAGTCCTTGGATCCCAGACCCTCCATTTAGTTTGGTGCCATATCCTAGTCCTTGGATCCCAGACCCTCCATTTAGTTTGGTGGCATATACTTGTCCTTGGATCCCAGACCCTCCATTTAGTTTGGTGCCATATCCTAGTCCTTGGATCCCAGACCCTCCATTTAGTTTGGTGGCATATCCTAGTCCTTGGATCCCAGACCCTCCATTTAGTTTGGTGGCATATACTTGTCCTTGGATCCCAGACCCTCCATTTAGTTTGGTGGCTTATCCTTGTCCTTGGATCCCATCTGGTCCTAGAATATCCTTATTCAGTGTCTGCAAACCCGGACCATTGACCTAGTAGCTTTTTAAATTACTCTTTAATAATATAATTTTTATTTGTTTCCCCTCCTTCATTTTAGGCTATGTCCTGCATATTTTGGGTTCTGTCCAACTGTCCCCTTGCCAAAAGGAATGGTAGTTAGTGGTCTGTGTTGCCTATAATAAAAAAAAAGATAAAAGTTAGTGACATTAGTAAAGTTATTGACAACCAATTGTATCTCCATGGCAAAGGTAAGAATTACGCCATGGCAAAGGAAAGAATTACAACCTACTGTCACCGAAGGTAAAGTTAAGAAAATGTAAAACTTTGCAAACAAGTAGACCATTTGAAGTATGTTGTGTAAGTGTTGAAAACATTTACCTAGAGGGCTACATAACCTGTCATGCTTCATAGGATAAGACAGCGTATTCACCAACCCTGATTGTAATTTCAAAGTGGCTGTGTGTTTTCAAAGAGAAAACAAACATTTTGTTACTTTATATGGGTTGACTTGCACGTCTTTCCATTCTGTTGTTATGTACATTTTATGCAACTTCCCAACCCTTTTGGAAACAGGGTTGTATGCATTTATATATATTACCAAGTTCATGGTTCAGAACTGCCTAAAATGATGTAGGTGTTGCAGTTGATTGAGAGGCACGTACAGTGCATCCGTAAAGTATTCACAGTGCTTCTTCACTTTTTCCACATTGTATTATGTTACAGAGTTATTTCAAAATGGATTTAATAAAAAAAAATCTCAAAATGCTGCACACAATACCCCATAATTACAAAATAAAAATAGTTTGTTTACATTTTTTATAGATTTGCAGAAATTAAGAACAAAAATATAAACATGTACATAAGTATTCACAGCCTTTGCTCTATACTTTGTTATAGCACCTTTGGCAGCAATTACAACCTCACGTCTTTATGAGTATGATGCTATAAGCTTGGCATACCTATTTTGGGCAGTTTTGCTCATTCTTCTTTGCAGGACCTCTTAAGCTCCATCAAGTTGGATCGAAAGCGTCGGTGCACAGCCATTTCAAATCCCTCAGAGATCGGGTTCAGGTCTCGGTTCTGGGCGATAATTGAGAGGAAAGATAGCTTGGCAGTTTGTGCATTCAATTCTTGTAGACACACATCAACCAGTGTCTGGCCCTCCTGGAAACCATCCAACCAGTGTGTACACTAGGCTGTCCCACCCAACCAGAGTGTACACCAGGGAGTCCCTTCCAACCAGTGTGTACACCAGGGTGTCCCTTCCAACCAGTGTGTACACCAGGGAGTCCCTTCCAACCAGAGTGTACACCAGGGTGTCCCTTCCAACCAGAGTGTACACCAGGGTGTCCCATCCAACCAGAGTGTACACCAGGGTGTCCCATCCAACCAGAGTGTACACCAGGGTGTCCCATCCAACCAGTGTGTACACCAGGGTGTCCCATCCAACCAGTGTGTACACCAGGGAGTCCCTTCCAACCAGAGTGTACACTAGGCTGTCCCATCCAACCAGTGTGTACACCAGGGTGTCCCATCCAACCAGTGTGTACACCAGGGAGTCCCTTCCAACCAGAGTGTACACTAGGCTGTCCCATCCAACCAGTGTGTACACCAGGGTGTCCCATCCAACCAGTGTGTACACCAGGGAGTCCCTTCCAACCAGACTGTACACCAGGGAGTCCCTTCCAACCAGAGTGTACACCAGGGAGTCCCTTCCAACCAGAGTGTACACCAGGGAGTCCCTTCCAACCAGAGTGTACACCAGGGTGTCCCATCCAAATACAGTCATGTGACATTGACCCCTTTGGCTGAAATAACCTGAAACTGTCTACCAGTCGCTGACATCAACTAGGAGAAAGTTTTTCCCACTTCTCCATACATGCAATTTTCAGCTGTGCTGTGTTTGAGGGGTTTCTTGCATGCACAGCCCATTTCAAATTACCCCACAGTACCTCAATAGGATTATGAATTGGGCTTTTACTTGGCCATTCCAGAGCTTGCATTTAGGTACATAAAATGATTGTTGTTGCCAGTTCATGTACTGACTGAACAGATTAAACAATGAATGTCTGCTTGATGCTACAGATGAGGGTTAATTCAGGGGAGTAGTTGGTGCTAAACACATGTAAATGCAGGATAATAAACATTTTATTAGTGAAATTAAATGTCCCTTTCACCCTTTGTTGATTGCTGTATACTAGGCGGGTTTTAGTTATCTTATGGCACATAGAACAGAAATGTGTAATCAGTCATTTTGGTTATGTTCCTCTTCTCCTGGATTTACCTTTTTATCAGCAAATACATTCACCACTGTACTTTACAATGGAAAACACACCCCAGGGGCATAAGAGACGCGACATAAACTCCCTCATCAAGATCAAAGCTGGTGGTGGCAAGTGGCACTAGTTTAAGGGTTCTGGCTGCAGAAAGCAACCAAAATGATAAGGTAAATTATTCGGGAGGCATTGCACTAGTTACAATAATAAGTCAGTCCTTAACGATTTTGTGGTCGAGATTTGGAAGGCTTCTATTTCATAGAAGTACACAAACGACACGTCATTCTTTGTGGCAGACGGTCCCCTTCTATCTTTAACCAGTCTGAAGAATAGAAATGTAACGGGTGCACTTTTTCCCATCGAGCGGCCTTTAAAACCTTAATTAAAGTTGATCTCATTTTATTACCTGTACACCTTTAGGGTGTGTTAATGGCTGTGTGAATCATGGAGTCACTCATTTAATGTCAATCAGCACTGACTCTGATTACACACAATAATTGCAGGAGAATTGTAGTATATTTGTAAAGTAGTTTACACATATCTTAGTATATGTATATATATATATATATACAAAGATGCTTGCTGTTTACATAAGACTCGCATTATTCATTTTTTGTCTGACATTGAAGAAGTTTGCAGTCTAAAAAGAAAATCTGATGTCTGACAAGCGAGTGTCAATTCTGACAACCAGGCAACTGGCATAAATACTTTGTCAATCCTTACAAAATGTTAAAGACAACAGGGAGCAGTTCCTTTCTGATCAAAGGGCAGAGACAGCGATCCATCAAGCTTTCTACTTCAACATTCACCTGCCATTGTCTTCTATCGCATAGCAGTGAGAGTAAAAAGCTGTAACTGGTGCAGGTTTAAAATGATTATTTCTTCCAGGTGAAATAATAATGGCTCTATTTATAACGCTGCCATTCCATTTTCCAATATTTATTGTCCTTGCATACATCCATACATCCAATAGTTTCTCAAGGCAGATCCTGCCTAAAAGTGTTATTGATGAACGTTGTCATGAATGTGTGTATTGTTTAGTTACAAGGCCTTACAACAAAAGATGTTCTGTATTTATTATAAATGGTCGGTTATTGCCGTCACCTGTGTTATTTCAGATGGAGTATTTACAAGATACTGCTGGTATCCTGCATTGTGATGGCAAACTGTTTAGATAGGGATGCCATCTGCCAACTGAATACAATGGTCCCACCCAACTCTTCTTCTGCAACTGCTAAGATAACTTGTATACTGTGCCACATTTCATTTTTCAACTGTTAATATGGGGTTAAACGCTACTCAAGCAAGTCAGAATGTCTCGATAGAAAAGATGTTTTCTTAAGATAAGGACTAGGAAGGATGAAATCATCTTATTAACACAATTTAGAAAGAAAACGCCACACCTTGGTTTAACCATGTGTTACTGAAACGATGCACAACTATTCACATACCATGTCTAGGTATTAGGGTTTGAGGCACGCTTGTCATGTTGTGGCCGCATGTGCACTTTGACCAGCCTTTGCCATAAAAGGTACATAGGCCTTCAATATGTTTTTATATCCATCCTCTGACTTGTGCCTTTCGGATAGCCAAAATAAGCATTGAAGTCCTCTATGACCAACTGATCAATGGGTGTGTCCAAACGTTTGGTTGGCACTGTACATCACCATATACATATTGTTTCTTGTTTGAGCCTCAGAATCATCCCAAGTAATTGCCTGACTTGGGCGAGAGCTGTCCGGAGCGCTTCCACATATATTTTTTCAATACAACAATAGAGAGAAGCCTATGCATTCTATCTATTCTATAACAATAGAGAGAAGCCTATGCATTCTATCTATTCTATAACAATAGAGAGAAGCCTATGCATTCTATCTATTCTATAACAATAGAGAGAAGCCTATGCATTCTATCTATTCTATAACAATAGAGAGAAGCCTATGCATTCTATCTATTCTATAACAATAGA
>JACXGK010011373.1:0-15979 GCA_016801125.1 Novumbra hubbsi
ACTCCCCAGATCTATCCTGTCCTGCTGGGGCTGGGTTCTACACTCCCCAGATCTATCCTGTCCTGCTGGGGCTGAGTTCTACACTCCTCAGATCTATCCTGTCCTGCCGGGGCTGGGCTCTACACTCCCCAGATCTTTCCTGTCCTGCTGGGGCTGAGTTCTGTGCTCCCCAGATCGGTCCTGTCCTGCCGAGGCTGGGTTCTACACTCCCCAGATCGTTCCTGTCCTGCAGGGGCTGAGTTCTACACTTCCCAGATCCTTCCAGTCCTGCTGGGGCTGAGTTCTACACTTCCTAGTTCTTTCCGGTCCTGCTGAGGCTGTGTTCTGCACTCCCCAGATCTATCCTGTCCTGCTGGGGCTGAGTTCTGCGCTCCCCAGATCGGTCCAATCCAGCTAGAGCTGGAGTTATACATAACAGCAGCAGGATAAATTCTGAAGTGTATAGAAACATCTTGTCTGTTTCTATACAAAAACATTCTTGACTGGCCAAGTCAATCACCTGATCAGAATCTAAGGCTGAGGATTAATACTTTGGTGAGTTAGCTAGTCCATATAGATAAAGCCTGGTAATAGAATTGTCCAATTTATTTGCAGTTGTACAGATATGTACCATTGGGATGGGCTTATAAAATCTCTTTAAGATCCCCTGCACTTAAGTATTTACCAACCAACCTTGTCACCCTGATTTGGCATCCATGAAGGGATGAGTCAGGGATGTACAGTTTTACCGCTAACTTTTGCTCTGGCCATCGGACCTCTCTCTCAAAACATAAATTGTCATGTAGAAATGTATTAACATTTTATCCAGCATGTGCTGCTCTACCTGTGTGTCTTAAAGGAGCTCTATGCAGCATTTTTCATTTAAAATATCTGATAATAACGCTTACATACCATTGGTTAACATTGAAAAACATTATCTGGCAGAATGTCAGCACTAACACTTTCCCCACTGTCATGGTTACAAGTAAAATGTAGAAGGTGGGGATGTTTGTTGGTGTGTACTTCCTTGAAGGTGGGTGATGGCCAATGAAAAGCTCTTTGGGGTTTCATGTTGCTTATAACGAAGGCTCCAAAAAGACAAATATATGGAAGCAACACAAGAGTAAGACAAAGCACAAAGTAAAACAAAAGTACATTTTTGCATTTCATGTTGAGAGCTGAAGTTTGTGTAAACAGTGAGGCTATCTTTCTACTTGACAAATACATCACATAATTTAGCTAGTGGGCTAAATTGTCAAGAAAAGCTATGTGTAAGTTACTAGATTTATGATGATGGAGAAGCATTTATATGTAGAAAATCATGTAAAGTTTTTGTTTATTTTATTTCTATGAGTGTAGATACATTTTAGGAAGGTTTCTTCAAAATCTGTTGTTGAGACAATAAGCAAATGTTAGCTAAAATAGTGATACAACTTGGTGTTCTCTGCAAAATGTTAAGAAAAACAAACATGCATTGTGGGTTGTTTAACCAATCCTAATGCATAAACAAATATTGCTTGGAAGACGCTATTATATTGCCTTTTTGCTAGATCTAGCCTTGTGGAAATATGTTAAAGTGAGCACATTATTGTTCCAGCTAGCGCTAGCTAGCATCATTCTAATTTCATGTTCACAAGATAGCCAAAGACGAGTTTCTGAAATATGGCAATGCATCTAACGCAATAGATAGCCCAGATAAAGTTCTGATGGATTTAGCTGTTTACTTTGTTTACTCTGTGTTCTGTAGTTATGGAAAGAGCCCATGAACTTTAACCCCATTTGAAACAAAAGACTGTGTTCATTGCTGAAGCATGGACGATTGGAGGTAACATTGCTTTTGACCAGTACGCTCGTAGTTATTAATCATAGTGTCAGATCCCAATGTTTTGTAGGATTGACATTGAACTCACTGCCAGTAGTTGGTTTTAATGTGTTGTTATTGCATTGTGCATCTTTACTGGGCATTACATTGTTAAACGCACACATAAATGTATAATTTTAAGAAGTATGTCAGAGGTAAAACAATATGACATATGTTTGTTGTAGCAGAAGTTTTTAAAAAACATTCTCACCTATTAAGCAAACATTCCTGGTAATTAACTGAGGAGAACGAGCAGGATTTGCGGCCTCCTTTGTTGCATTTTGGAGCAACCTTGGGGCTAAATTTGGGGCAATGTTGTGACAGATTTTGAGAAACTTTTGTTGCAAATATTGCAGCAACCTTTGGTGCAAAGTTTAGGGCCACCAGATTTTGCGTCAGGGTTACTGGGGTGGGGCCACACTAGAACATCTTTTTGTGAGGAGCTGTTTGGAATACAGTGTTTTCAACAATTTGTGGGCGTGATCGAGGGAAATTCCTTCAGATGATGTGAATGTAATTGAATTTTACTAAATACAACAGAGCAAAACAGAGCAGAACCAAGCAGAACCAAGCAGAATAGAGCAGAACAGAGCAGAACAGGAATCCAGACTGGAACAGATGGTGAAGGCTCTTTGTAGAAGCCTTGGCTCGAAGCCAAACCCTACCTATCTCCACAACTATTTACATGGCAGCTGCTCCCCTTCCCTCTACCCTCTCTCCCTCTGTTTCTCTCCCTCTCTCATCCACTCCTTCCCTCTCTCCTCTCTCTTCTGTTTCTCACCCTCTCTCACCCACTCCTTCCCCTTCCCTCTCTCCTCTCTCTTCTGTTTCTCACTCTCTCTCACCCACTCCTTCCATCTCTCCTCTCTCTTCTGTTTCTCACCCTCTCTCACCCACTCCTTCCCTCTCTCCTCTCTCTTCTGTTTCTTACCCTCTCTCACCAACTCTTTCCTCTCTTCTCTCTCTTCTGTTTCTTACCCTCTCTCACCAACTCTTTCCTCTTCCCTTACTCCCTATCTCTCTTGCAGTCCGCTTCTCTCTCCCTATTTTCCTCTTTATTTGTTAGCCTCTCCAGCTCTTTACCTCCCTCTCTGTCCTCCTCTCTCCCTCTCTTTTCCCATCTCTCTCTCTCCCTCCCCCTACCTTCTTTCTGGTACTCTGAGTGCTAGTGAGACTGGTGGTGTATGTAACCCAATAGCCAGCCTGAAGTCAACATTCATCAATCAGATTTAGAGTCTGTTTAGTTCAGCAGGACAATCATATACAGATGCATGTTAGTGACTGCAGGAGTAACAGAGAGAGAGAGAGATAGAAAGAGAGAGAGTTTAGTTACTGTATGTTAGTTGAGGGCCTCAAATAGTGTTACTTACCAGAGATAACAAAAATGGGTGGATGATGTTTGGAGTTTGGATTGGTTATAGTAGTCATAGTGCGTGGGTGGTTATTTGCATTTTAAATAGTTGATGATAATATCACAGTTTATGCATACATATACAATGGGGAGAACAATTATTTAATACACTGCCGATTTTGCAGGTTTTCCTACTTACAAAGCATGTCGAGGTCTGTAATTTATATCATAGGTACACGTCAACTGTGAGAGACGAGATCAAAAAAAAAATTGCATGACATAATTTATTGCATGACATAAGTATTTGATCACCTACCAACCAGTAAGAATTCCGGCTCTCACAGGCCTGTTAGGTTTTCTTTAAGAAGCCCTCCTGTTCTCCACTCATTATGTATAAGTATTAACTGCACCTGTTTGAACTCGTTACCTGTATAAAAGACACCTGTCCACCCACTCAATCAAACAGACTCTAACCTCTCCACAATGGCCAAGACCAGAGAGCTGTTTAAGGACATCAGGGATAAAATTGTAGACCTGCACAAGGCTGGGATGGGCTACAGGACATTAGGCAAGCAGCTTGGTGAGAAGGCAACAACTGTTGGCGCAATTATTAGAAAATGGAAGAAGTTCAAGATGACGGTTAATCACCCTTGGTCTGGGGCTCCATGCAAGATCGCACTTTGTGGGGCATTAATGATCATAAGGAAGGTGAGGGATCAACCCAGAACTACACGGCAGGACCTGGTCAATGACCTGAAGAGAGCTGGGACCACTGTCTCAAAGAAAACCATTAGTAACACACTACACCGTAGTGCATTAAAATCCTGCAGCGCATGCAAGGTCCCCCTGCTCAAGCCAGCGCATGTCCAGGCCCATCTGAAGTTTGCCAATGACCATCTGGATGACCCAGAGGAGGAATGGGAGAAGGTCATGTGGTCTGATGAGACAAAAATATAGCTTTTTGGTCCCGCCAGGGCAACTAAGGAGTGGCTCCGTAAGCAACATCTCAAGGTCCTGGAGTGGCCTAGCCAGTCTCCAGACCTGAACCCAATAGAAAATCTTTGGAGGGAGCTGAAAGTCCTTATTGCCCAGCGATAGCCCCGAAACCTGAAGGATCTGGAGAAGGTCTGTATGGAGGAGTGGGCCAAAATCCCTGCTGCAGTGTGTGCAAACCTGGTCAAGAACTACAGGAAACATATGATCACTGTAATTGCAAACAAAGGTTTCTGTACCAAATATTAAGTTCTGCTTTTCTGATGTATCAAATACTTATGTCCTGCAATAAAATGCAAATTAATTACTTAAATCATATAATGTAATTTTTCTGGATTTGTTTTAGATTCCGTCTCTCACAGTTGAAGGGTACCTATGATAAAGTTTACAGACCTCTACATGCTTTGTACGTAGGAAAATCTGCAGTGTATCAAATACTTGTTCTCCCCACTGTATGTTAAGAAGATTATGCCAAACGTTCACATTGTAAATACTGTTCTCTACACATTCAGTTCCACAGTTTCATGTAGGGTTGTGGTCAAAATTATTGGCACCATTCAAATTCTTTTTTTTTCTTCAAATAAAACACTAATTCTTTAAAAATAAGTTTCAATTTTCTTTCTTTTATATATTTTTTTTACACAAAATGTACAGAAATAACAAACAAAATTATTCAAATCCTCGATGTAATAAGTAGCATAGCCTTTAAAGAAAATAATAAACATTTTCTTTCTGAGATGTGGTGTAATTTTGGCTCACCTGTCCCCAGCAGATTGTCCCACAATGTTTGTCACAATATTGAGGTGTGTTTTGGCAAATTCCAGTCTACCTTCCTCACATCTGTCTCAGCAGCGGGTCTCCTCACATACAATCACCTTTTCAACCAAGTTGTCAAAATGAAACTGTCATACACTGTGTCTGAAGGTCAACTTGAATCGGTGTGGCAGTTGATGGGCTTTCTTCACCAATCAAACAACGCTTCTGTGCTATCATCCAGCAGGTTTACATCATTCAAACAACCTTTCAGTGCCATAATCTATCCAGTTTCCACCAATGGAACAACCTTTTAGAGCCACCTTCCATCAGGTTTTCATCATTTGAACAACCCTCCAGTGCCATTATCCATCAGGTTTCCACCATATGAACAACCCTTCAGTGCCATCTTCCATCAAGTTTTCTCTCCTTGGTGGTTGGCTACAGTGGCATGGGCCGTAGACGTCTTGATAACACTGCCTTTGCTGCAAACAGGAAGATCAAGACCTCTGGAGATGGTCTTGAGATTGTCTGGACATGGTTGGCTATAATCTTGTGACTCCTCAGACTATTCTCTGACCTCCTCAGACCGTTTCAGACCGTCTCAGACCGTCTCAGACCTTTCCCCGCACTTACGCATGCCTTTTCTCGCCATGTCACCCATCTCCCATTGCGCACACCTGCCGGCAATCCCCCCATCCGCACCACCTCAGATTTCCACTTTTAGTTTGCCAGATCAACGCTGTTACTACGCGTGTTTTGTGCACCGTACTTGGTAAAGTAATTTCCTTGTGGATTGTCCTCAGTGACTTGGTCCGACTGCTACCCGCAGTTCCTTAGTTCATTTCCAATCGTTTTTTCGTTTGGCTGCTCTGTTTCCCTCTAGTGTGTTTCTGGGCCCTGCCCGGCTTCCCCATTGTCCGGTGATATTTTCCTGGACTGTTGGTAGTTTCCTTTTTTGTTTCCTCCGTCTCATTATTGTGGGACCACTGTGCTCTTGGGTCTCTTGCCTGACACCTGCCAGCCCCCTCTCGGACCTGACATACAGAGGCCCATTCTAAAAGGAAAATGTAATATTATAAAACCCTTTTAGAAATATGTTAGCACTTCTAAAAATTGTTGAGCAATTAAAGCAATAAAACTGGCCTACTTTAGACTAGTTCAGTATCTTCAGCATAAGTGTTTGTGGGTTTCATCCAGAAACAAAGAACTTTCTTCTTGTCAGTCTATTCTCGTACAGCAATGTATACTACTCCGTTCACAGAACAGCGTCTCTCACCATAACAGAAAGAGCAGTGGGAGGCCCCAGTGCACAACTGAGCAAGAGGACAAATACATTAGTGTATAATTTGAGAAAAAAACACCTCACAGGTCATCAACTGGCAGCTTCAATAAATTGTACCTGCAAAACACCAGCCCTTTAAAATTATAAACTTGGATTAGCAAACACAACGTTCAATTTGAACTCATGATGTAGTTGCTAATAATGGGCCTCTGTAAATCTACAAAGATATTCCATCCACAAAAATCATCCATTGCACACTACAACAACCATTTACAACATTAACAATGTCTAAACTGTGTTTCCGATCAATTTGATGTTATTTTAATGGAAAAAGTATTTACTTATCTTTTAAGATATTTGCCTTTCTTTTTTTCACATTTTGTACCATACATGTAGAACATGTTGCTAGTTCCACATACAGTACAGTTTGGTGGTAGAATACTTGATTGAAAGGATTTCTACATGGATGAAAATCTATACATATTTTACGGAGGTTTGGCATTGTAATAAAACCAAGAGTTTCTTCATACTGGCTTGACTTCTTAAGCTAACCCCAGCACCCAAACACACCAATCATGTTGTTTACCCTAACCCCAACGCACACAGGCCCAAAATACCACAGACATTTATACCTGCTGTTATGACTTTTGATCACTTAAAATGGAGCACTCGTAAGAGAGTTCCAGAAGGATGTATTTACAGGGAATAAAGTGCTTATATTTTGTACCTCACCCGCACTGTGGATGGATGTTAAACCCTGGCACAACTACACATTATCATCATTACTCAACCTTACTTTATCGCCATGATATTCCCTATTTAGTTATCAGCATTATTGCATTACCTTACATTATCATGATACTCTAAGAATCACAATGTTTGGACCCTACAGGAGGACTAGCACTCTTCAGCCAGTAGAGGGAGCTAGTGAGGACTTGTCACCTCCTTCGACTCCTCCTCTGGTGTTTTGATGTATCATCATCATCTTAATATTTCTCCTCCTGCTTTACCTCCTCACTTTCTCATGCTCCTAATGTTTCATCTCTTCTCCCTTCACCTTCCCCTCATCCTCCTCCTCCTCATTCTCTCCCGTCATCTCCTCCTCCCACCTTACACTCCTTCTCCATCTTCTCCTTTCCCCACACCTCCCCCATATCTTCTCCTTCCCCTCCTCCTCCCTCTTCTCCCTCTTCTCCTTTCCCTGCACCTTCCCAATATTTTCTCCTTCCCCTTCTCCATTCTCTCCTTTCTCTCCTACTCCCCTACATCCCCTCTCTCTCATTCTCCTTTCTCTCCTACTCCCCAACAGCCCTCTCTCCTACTCACCCTTCTCATTGCCTCCTCCTCCTCCCTACAACTCTCTCCCATTCTCCCCCTTGTCATTCCCTCCTCAACCATAGACATTCTCTCCCCCCCCCTACACATTTCCCCCTTTCTCCTCAACCCTAACCCTCCTCCCCTTTTTCCGTCTCTCCTACTTCTGTAATGTCCGACTGATGAAGAATCATTAGGTAATGAGAGTAAAAAGTTCAGACTGGGGGTGATGTAAGTCATTTTTTACTTTTTCTTTTATTCCATGACATTCCATCGTAGCATGCTGTAAAGACTGAGCCTGAGCCATGTGACACACTTTGCTCCTCTCTCCCCTTTCCTTTCCTCATCTCTCCTCTCCTGTATCTCTCACACACACCCCTCCCTCTCCCTATCTCAACCACACTCCTCTCTTCTCTCTCTCCCTCTCTCTCTCCATGTAAAGTAGGCAGTATTTTGTTGACAGTGAGAAAGCCTGGGCTTGATTCAGACATACTACAGATCATTAATTACTAATTATAGTTAATCGACTTTGCAGAGTGATTCAGTGTGTCTGGTAGGTTTGTTGTGTGTTGATTTGTTGAACCTGGTACAGTAGGTCTGTGTGTGTTTGTATGTGGAGGCTGTTTGGTCTGTCGTATGTCAGTAAGTGATGCTTAACAGGTCTGTTCTAAGTCTGTAGGTTTATTTGTTGTGCCATAGAGGTAAATGAGTCTGTGTCCCAAATGCCTCCATATTCTCTACACACCACACTACCTTGGCTCAGGTCGAACTGAAAGTACTATGTGAACAAAAGGGAATGTTCACCAGCTGTATAATGAGTAGACCTAAAACACTACCAAGCACCAGGCTGATTGATCTCATTGGACTGAAGTGATCATTGGCTAATGACTAGATCTAAAACATTACCAAGCACCAGGAGAGGGGGACCCCTGGGGACAGTGAGGGGTGAACATGTGGGGACCACTGGGGACAGTGAGGGGTGAAGTAGTGGGGACCCCTGGGGACAGTGAGGGGTGAAGGATTGGGGACCCCTGGGGACAGTGAGGGGTGAAGTAGTGGGGACCCCTGGGGACAGTGAGGGGTGAAGTAGTGGGACCCCTGGGGACAGTGAGGGGTGAAGTAGTGGGACCCCTGGGGACAGTGAGGGGTGAAGTAGTGGGACCCCTGGGGACAGTGAGGGGTGAAGTAGTGGGACCCTTGGGGACAGTGAGGGTGTATGAGAGAGGACGGCTGGGGACAGAAGAGGGGGCTCTGTCTGGAAGAACAGCAGTATGTTTCATGTTCATTGACGTTCTTTAGTCCAAAAAGCCTTAGTGCCAAATGACACCCCACCTCTTTGTTAGTACTTGTAACCAGGCATATATAATAGTGCAATTTTCCCCTCTTCTTCCGTCTTCTCACCTCTTCTGCTCTCCTTTCCCTCTTCATTCGTCTCTTCATCCTCTGAAGGGTCTGTGGACCACCTGTCCACCAGTTGTGTTAGGAAAACAAACTCTGCTGTGTCTAGTGGTTGTGGCGGTTAATGTGAGTGTGGGGTTGTGTGTTTGTATGTGTGTAAGTTGGTTCTGAATACACAGGACATAATGTTTAAATAAATTGTGTCAATATTGATTATAGGCACTGACTCTGAACTCGCTGATGTTGAGGCACAATGACATTTGTGCATGTTTGGGGAATACAGGAACAAGTAAGCATTTTTTTTCTTATTTTATAGTACTACTAGCCTAAAACCTGGCCAGAAGGCATCTGCAGTTAAAGTCTTAAGTAAATATTTCAAATAAAATAAATGTTTCTACTACATTACTAGTAACTGACATCTTTCCCATTTCAATGTTCTCACTGGTCCATCAATCAGTTTGTATTGACTTGTAATCCCATTTGCTTGCTTTAGACACTCTATCTACTATCTAACCCTAACCATGGACAAGCTAGTTCTTTACCAGTCAGTACTATTCTTCCCACCCTAAATTATTATGGACTAGCAGGTACTATACCAGTCAATACTATTCTTCCCACCCTAAATGACTCTGGATTAGCAGGTACCCTACCAGTCAATACTATTCTTTCCACCCTAAATGACTCTGGACTAGCAGGTACTATACCAGTCAGTACTATTCTTCCCACCCTAAATGACTCTGGGCTAGCAGGTACTATATCAGTCAATACTATTCTTCCCACCCTAAATGACTCTGGATTAGCAGGTACCCTACCAGTCAGTACTATTCTTTCCACCCTAAATGACTCTGGACTAGCAGGTACTATACCAGTCAGTACTATTCTTCCCACCCTAAATGACTCTGGGCTAGCAGGTACTATATCAATCAATACTATTCTTCCCACCCTAAATGACTCTGGATTAGCAGGTACTATACCAGTCAGTACCATTCTTTCCACCCTAAATCACCCTGGACTAGCTGGTACTATTCCAGTCTTTTTCGGTAAGGGAAGATGAGGAGAAGAAGAGTTGTGTTATTGTGTAGAGGCAGGATGAGGAGATGAGTCGTGTTATTGAGTAGAGGCAGGATGAGGAGATGAGTTGTGTTATTGAGTAGAGGCAGGATGAGGAGATGAGTCGTGTTATTGTGTTGAAGCAGGATTCTACACGGGCCTCTTTACGTTGTGATTATGACTGAAACCCGTCAGAAAAACATTGTGTGATCTGCATTCTACCTAAAGATTTTGGACACAACCTGTCTGTATTGACCTGCTGGTCATTTGAACATGTTGATGTGACCTTTAAAGATATGTCTGGCTCTTTTCTAGGTTTCTCCAAAATGTTGACCCCAATAGGGAGTTTTTCCTAGCCAATGTGCATTAACAACTTGTTGTTTGCTTTTTTGAGGTTGTAGGCTATACTTCTGTATTAACACTTTGTGATGACTTCTTATTTAAAAAGGGCTTTATAAAATACATTTGGTTTGTTGAACCAAGTGTGACAAGAAGGCAGCCTTATCTGACATCTACCTGTACATCCTAAGTGGTACTGAGACAGTTTTAACCTCTGCTGGTCCCAAGGCAAGGTCAATGTGCTTCAATCAGAATTCAATCAGCTGTTACAACTACACATTAGTACTGTGAGGCCTTGACTTTTATATCTCTTAATGGTTTTGCTTAAGGTATTCCTTCACACCTGCATGTGTTTGAGGTCTACTGGCTTTGAAAAGAGATGTCTTCACCCAGCCACTGGCAGAAGATTTGAGGTGAAGCAGATCATAAGTAGGAGTGACAATTAAACAGATTTTCCTTACTTCCATCATGTTCTTCCAGACATTACTTCAATAACAACATCACAGCTCTGGAAACAAATTAAAAAACCACTGCACCTTTCATTCTCTTTTCCAAAAAGTTGAAAATAATATTTTCAGAAGGCTTCAGAAGGGTTCAATTTGCAGTGGTCTTTTACATTTAACCCTTCAGTTTTTTACTCAAAATGTTCCTCTTCAACTTACTGGGAAAGAAAAAGATACAGGGTTATCTGAATCTTTCCGAGAGCAGTATATACAGTGTGGAGAACAAGTATTTGATACACTGCCGATTTTGCCGGTTTTCCTACTTACAAAGCATGTAGAGGTCTGTAACTTTGATCATAGGTACACTTCAAATGTGAGAGATGACATCACATTGTATGATTTTTAAGTAATTAATTTGCATTTTATTGCATGACATAAGTATTTGATACATCAGAAAAGCAGAACTTATTAGAAATATTTGGTACAGAAACCTTTGTTTGCAATTGCAAACATATGCAATTGCATATGTTTCCTGTAGTTCTTGACCAGGTTTGCACACACTGCAGCAGGGATTTTGGCCCACACCTCCATACAGACCTTCTCCAGATCTTTCAGGTTTCGGGGCTGTTGCTGGGAAATACAGACTTTCAGCTCCCCCCAAAGATTTTCTATTGGGTTCAGGTCTGGAGACTGGCAAGGCCACTCCAGGACCTCGAGATGCTTCTTACGAAGCCCCTCCTTAGTTGCCCTGGCTGTGTGTTTCGAGTCGTTGTCATGCTGAAAGACCCAGCCACGACCCATCTTCAATGCTCCTACTGAGGGAAGGAGGTTGTTGGCCAAGATCTAGCAATACATGGCCCCATCCATCCTCCCCTCAATGCGGTGCAGTCGTCCTGTCCTCTTTGCAGAAAAGCATCCCCAAAGAATGATGTTTCCACCTCCATGCTTCATGGTTGAGATGGTGTTCTTGGGGTTGTACTCATCCTTCTTCCTCCAAACACGAGTGGAGTTTAGACCAAAAAGCTCGATTTTTGTCTCATCAGACCACATGACCTTCTCCCATTCCTTCTCTGGATTATCCAGATGTTCATTGGCAAACTTCAGACGGCCCTGGACATACGCTGGCATGTGCTGGGGGACCTTGCGTGCGCTGCAGGATTTTAATCCATGACGCCGTAGTGTGTTACTAATGGATTTCTTTGAGACTGTGTTCCCAGCTCTCTTCAGGTCATTGACAAGGTCCTGCTGTGTAGTTCTGAGCTGATCTCTCACCTTCCTCATGATCATTGATGCCCCACGAGGTGAGATCTTGCTTGAGCCCCAAACCAAGGGTGATTGACGGTCAACTTGTACTTCTTACATTTTCTAATAATTGCGCCAACAGTTGTTGCCTTCTCACCACCTGCTTGGCCATTGTGGAGAGGTTGGAGTCTGTTTGATTGAGTGTGTGGACAGGTGTCTTTTATAGAGGTAACGAGTTCAAACAGGTGCAGTTAATACAGGTAATAAGTGGAGAACAGGAGGGCTTCTTAAAGAAAAACGAACAGGTGAGAGCAGGATTTCTTACTGGTTGGTAGGTGATCAAATACTTATGTCATGCAATAAAATGCAAATTAATTACTTGGATTTTTGTTTTAGATTCCGTCTCTCACAGTTGAAGTGTACCTATGATAAAAATTACACGCCTCTACATGCTTTGTAAGTAGGAAAACCTGCAAAATCAGCAGTGTATCAAATACTTGTTCTCCCCACTGTACATTCCAATGATATTTGGATGTTGGAGTTAAATATTTTATTTATATAAAGGTCCAACTGATTGATATAGTTTACCTTTAGATATGTCCATGTCAAATCTACACAGCAATAGTCCCGCAAGACATATTAACTTCTCCCAGTAATATTGGGGTTCATGTCAGGGATGTCTTCTCTCTCTTCTGCAGTTGGCGGTTTCCCTGATACCATTTTCTGCGGCTGTTCGTCCATTTTCTGATTACATCACAGTACACACATAAGCAGCTATCTGTGTGGTTTTCCGTGGAGGGGCCCAATGACAGCACATGTTCTGTCTGTGTAGTTTTCCATGGAGGGGCCCAATGACAGCACATGTTCTGTCTGTGTAGATTTCCATGGAGGGGCTCAATGACAACACATGTTCTGTCTGTGTGGTTTTCAATGGAGGGGCCCAATGACAGCACATGTTCTATCTGTATGGTTTTTCATGGAGGGGCTGAATGACAGCACATGTTCTGTCTGTGTAGTTTTCCATCGAGGGGCCCAATGACAGCATATGTTCTGCCTGTGTGTTTTTCCATGGAGAGGCATATGACAGCACATGTTCTGGTTGGTGCATTTTCCCTGTTCTCTATGTTATTTTTCTCAGTAGATGATCTTCTTTGTAGATTATTTTCTTTGTAGATTATTTTTTTTTGTAGATTATTTTCTTTATAGAGGATTTTCTTTATAGATTTGTTTTTTATATAGAGTTCCCGGCTTTCACTCCTTCAAGCATAATTTCCTCTTCAAGCATTGAGTTATAGATATTCATTTCTTCCGTCCACAGGAACAAACCAGAAGCTTCTTTTCGGCAGCTGTTGATGTGCCAGTTTCCTGTAAGATCTCCTTATTTCTAATCATTTGTGTTATTGATTCCTTAGCTGCATCACGGAGAGAAACGGTTCTTTACACGAGCTAAGCAGCTATTGTCTCACATTCTAATGTCATGACAGTCTGTTGTTCTGTGTTTGTGGTCTGTTGGAGTGAAACTCAGGGAGCTCACCCAGACGTTCAGTTCTGTGTCATTTATTTTCCTGACAGATAGGATGTGTCCCAAATAGCATCCAACCCCCCCACTACTTTTGACCAGTGCCCTGAGAATAGGGTTTGATTTAGGACAGACCCAATGCACTGGCCAAGCACCCCCCGCCCCACCATTTCAGCCTGCTCTAATTAAAAACATTGGTGTACCTCACACACATGGGTTACATACATATCTTGGAAAGCAGCTCCACAGAAAATGGTCGGCCAGTCTATTGTGTGTAGTATGTGTGTGTGTGTTTAGTTTAGTGTTGTGTGTGTGTTTCCATAATGTTTTGTGCTGGCGGGCCACTCCACCGAACTCTGCGATCATGTTCCAGTTTTATTGACACTAGAGACACATGGACATATGTGTGTTTGGTGTGTGTGTGTGTGTTTAGTGTGTGTAATTGTGGAGGGGTTCTACTCCTGATGGCTGGGTATGAAATCCCTAGATCCTTTGGTATGTCAGAGTGTCATAATATGTCTTGAAACATCCTTATCAGTCCCTGACATCTCTCTCAGCCAGCATAACAGGGAAGAGATCATATGGTTGCAATTTAGATCTTTTAGATCCTCCACAATCTCTCTTAGCCGCTAAATGGGCTTGCATCTAATTGGCTGGCTAACTGACTGGATGGTTGACTGGCTGACTTACTTACTGGCTGGCAGAATCACAGACTGGTTAACAGGAATGCAGTCAAGCAGGTTGACCGGCTGGTTATCTGGTTGACTCTATAAATGGCTGGCCTGTTGACTGTCTTTCTGGCTGGATATGTGTGAGTGTTTGCAGAGAGATATATGAGTTTGTCTATCCGCCAGTGAAACAGATAGTGGATGTGTTGTTCATGAGTCTGATAGGACACGGTGCCAGGACATGGTGTACTGATGCAGGAACAGTCTTCTAGGCTTAGGGTCTGCTTTCTACTTTCTCTGTTTGGCTCTTGCTAAACCTCTTCAGTCTTGTTTAAAACATTACAGTCCTTCTCAATCTTACTCGATTTTTCACAGTTGTGCTCTTGTGCAAACAAGAATAACCTTATTTATAGTTTGTAATTGTTACAGAAAAAGATACAGATTCCCCCATAAAAATGTACATAAGTTATGTAAACTCCAAATGGTGCAAAAAAGTGGAGGGCATAGTTATAGAGTTAGGGGTGGAAGCATCAGCGGCGGTTGTCTCATCTCGTTCTGCACTGCCCCATCCAGTGGGACCCTTCACTTCCATCAAATCACACAAGGAAGGAACTAACACACAACACCACACCCAGGAGAGAGAGGGAAACCCACAACATCTCTCTCTCCCACAGACACTTTCACACAGAGATAGAACTTTTGCTTAACCATAAATATTCCTGAATTTTTTACGTTCTGTGTTTTGTAGAAATAAATCTGACAGTGCTGGCATCAATCCCTGAGTGACCACGGCTGCAATAACATTTCATAAAACAGCCAACATTAATTGTTTATTATAATAGAGTCCAGTACAGTAACATAATTTAACCTGTAGTAGATTACAGTACAGTAACATCATTTAACAATTTAGTAGATAACAGTACTTAACTCAGAACAATATGGAATGATTTTTTGTAAAAAAAAACATTTAAATCCTATATACTATATAAAATAGAACAAAGACAACATATCAAGTTGAAACTGATAAATGTTATAAATGATTTACAGACATTGTATTTTGGTTTAATTTTGTAAAGAGTATTGTCTAATAAATATCATTTCATTTTATTTCATAGCTGAAAAGTTGTGGATGTTATTTCCTTTCTTGTTTACTCAACATGGTCAGTAGATGACCACTATCAGTTACCAGTTTGACCATTCTAGCAAATAGTTTTTGTTGTATTTGATACATTCACACTATCCATTCGGTTATGAACACAGTGTATGCTAATGCAAACAGTAAATAGCGTACGACTTGCTTGAGGACAAATGTTGCAGGTGTTTATAATGAATAAAACAATGGCATAATATTGGGTGGCCTCATTACGAATCAAATACAGCGCTGAACCTAAACCCAACTTAAAAACAATGTGCATTTCCAAGCAAACAAGTGTGCTTGTCACGGTGTTGTAGTGTGGCGGAACCATACGCGGACATTTTGTAAAGGAAAAGGTGTATTTAATCCCAAACAAAACAAATACAAACTACACGAAACTGTACACGTAAAATGAAAGGACTAACTAACATAAAAACGATATACAGAAAACATTCGCTTGAAAACAGAATTAAACAGAGACAAACCGTGAGCTGTTGAGACAAGCACAAACAATAAACCACACCGGGTGTGGCTGTAAAACTAACCTAAGTAGGCTCCCCAATCAGAGTCAACTGATTGCAGCTGCTCTGACTGGGGAGCCCACAACGGCATAGAGATGGCTAGAGGCCTCTCCATGTGCCATGCCCTG
>JACXGK010011374.1:0-16247 GCA_016801125.1 Novumbra hubbsi
GGTACTAAAGTTGTAAGCTACCCTGATGTTCGTATGGGCTGTCATGAAAGGTACTAAAGTTGTAAGCTACCCTGATGTTCATATGGGCTGTCATGAAAGGTACTAATGCAAACAATAAAACACCCAGACTACACAGATGACCCAGATGACCCAGTGCAACACAAGGCTGTTACTAGGACCACTATGAGCTGTTTCCCCTCAACAACTGTGTCAGTAAGTTGATGGAAAGGGCTTTGTTTTTGGCCCGGCATTTACTAAGGTGGCAGTGTGTGGGTGTTCATTGAGGTGTCACATCAAAGGGTGAAACATGATCTCACCTGGTGTTGTTGATTTGACTGGTTTCCCATAAGAGACCAATGGTGACCAAGCGGCATCAGTTCTCTAAAAGCTTCCTGTTTCAATAGATGTCTCTGGTGGATAGAGAGAGATGGACCACCTATGAATGGAGGATCCGGAGGCAAGAATGTTCTTGTGAAATGTGCTTGCTCCATAAGTTACAAAAGACAATGAGCCTCCTGACAAAGGAATGCTAAGCCCTACTTTGAATGGGAAGGTAAACAGAACATGCAGTAGGTCAAGGGTTACAGACAGAGATCTGATTACTAGACCTCTACAAAGACACACATGCACAAACCAGTCTGTCATTCTGTTGCTAAACAGTAATGTTTGTCTCCAGTTCAAACAGCTTTTTTCCCAAATCTATTATTTTGCAATCACGTAGACAACATAATTTGTGTGGATTATAAACATCAGTAACCACACCAAACAAACTGACACAATGTGTGGATTTTGAGCCTTTGTCGAGAGTGGAATGACTGGAACTGACTGACTGGATAGCAAACTAAATTAGTGGTTGATTGACTGACTAACTCCCTGACAGTCTGGTTTTCTGCCTGACTGGCTTGCTGACTACCTGTGTAACGGGGTTGCTGGACTGCTTACTGGCTGCTGGCTGACAGACTGACTGGGTGGATGGCAGACTGCCTGGGTGGATGGCTGACTGTCTGACTGGGTGGATGGCTGACTGACTGGGTAGATGGCTGACTGACTGACTGACTGGGTGGATGGCAGACTGACTGGGTGGATGGTTGACAGACTGACTGGGTGGATGACAGACTGACAGAGTTTCAGATAGTCTTTGTTTAGAGAGTGTTGTTTGCTGTTCTTTTGAGGGAGGTGCTTTGGTTCCAATCAACACCTCGTACCCTCCGGGCCATCAGCAGCCTGCAAGACGGCCCCACCCACGCGACTGCCTGCCACTCACACACCAGCCTGCCGCTGTGCGGGAAGAGCTGCTCCAGGCAGTGCAGTGGGCCGTCCCTAATCACACCCTGTGCCATACTGCCGGGACCCTACTCCCTAAACAGTTTACTTTTTGACACAGCAGTTACAGAGTATAATGTGGAACACAGTCCGGCGTTTTGTGTTCCTATTACTGGGATGTTTGGGACCAACATGCATGTTGTGAGATCCAACAGAGAGGAGGATAAATTACTCCTGGCTCTCCCCCTCTCTCCCTCTCTCTCCCCCTCTCTCCCTATTTATCTCTCTCTCTCTCTTTCCCTCTTTCTCTCTCTCTCTTTCTCTCTATCTCTCTCTCTCCCAGGAGTTGGCTGCTGGAAGAAAAGGATTTAAAATGCCATTACAGACAACAAATCACATAAATTGTTTCACAGCAACTACACCTGTCGGCAGCTAGCACCGAGAGCTATCCAGAGCCTTCTCGTAGAGAAGTGGCATCCTCGTCCCCTACGGCCCCACAGGGCTGGTCAAAACGAGCGCACTTGACCAAGACCAGGGTGCCATTTGGAACGTCGGCCCTATCATTCCTGTCAGTGATTCTGCGCCTCACAAGGAGGGTAATTTAATAATCAAGGCCCCATTTACATCGGGGCACATGCAGACTGGCGGACTCTTAATCCACGTCCAGATTTATATTCAACAATCAGTTATCGACACGCGCAGCCGTGTGGCTCAGTCTGGAGGCTCTTTCCTCTGTCGCCGTTCACTTGACGTTAGGCCGACCGTCCGTCTCCGGCACCACTCACTGTGGTACCCTGCATCACTTATTTCCCGTCGGCCGACCGCGAGGAGACAATCTCCCTGTTCTCGTCTCCTCCTCTCTCTCTTTGTCTCTCTTTGTCTTTACGTCTCCCTCCACCGCTCGGGCTCCCTCACTCTCCGTCTCCCGCCTGCTCCGTTTTGACAACTGACAAAACTCATCTCCTCAGATGGAATTGGAACTGGGTGATCTGGTTTTGTTCTGCCAGTCCTTTCAGACCAGCTCATCCATCAGCTCATCTATTGTGTTAGAGATGGAACTTTTCTCTATTGAATTCACAACCAGCCTCGTAATGCAGGTGACATTAGGTGACTTTAGGTGACACCTTTTCTCCAGATGTGTACTGTTGCAGCGGGTAATGAGTGATTTGATTGGTGAATGCTGATTTATATACCTCTTTTAAAATGCATGTCTATTTTGAGTCTTAGTTGGAAACCAGTGAATGTGCAAGGCCAAGTTGATCACTCTTTTTCTTGGGACAAGTAAGGCAGCTAAAACTTTCTAGTAGACACTTCAGAGAAGACTATAATATTATCGTCATTTGCAACACCAATTTAAACAAAATATAATGTAATTGAACAAAATAGTATGGTAGATGATAGTTGGGAACAGGGTTGTATTTATAAATGTATCTAACCACCAAGCAAGGACTTATCTGTGATGTCAGAATCCCCAAATTATATTTATAGAATTTAATATATATTTTCATTAATGCTATATATATGTTACACATGCAGTTCCCATCATCCTATTAACAGAATTTCCTTGCAATTCTCTCCCTAGGTTGCGCTGTTTTCCGGTGCCGTTCAGATAATGCAGCTCAGATTTTATCCAATCAGATTTTTACCTGTGCGGACACCGGGGACAAATCTATGGAGGTACATTTGTCTTTATGTTGTGAGCAAAACTTTTTTCTTAGCAATCACAAATAAATGTTCAGCAAAAAAAAGAAATGTTTCAATAAAATATTTTGTAGTTGCGTGCAAAACGTATGCATTTTATTTATTTAATCTACATAATTTTTTTATTTGAAAACATTTTTTTTGGTTTAAAAACGTTTTTATTTGCTTTTGAAATTTGAATATTTTGTTTTTGCACTTCAAACTTTTTCTTTTGCGTTTGAAGCTTTTTCTTTGCGTTTGAAACAATTGTTCTTCATTTGCACTTTTGACCCCACTGCTGTGGTCGTTCTTTAGTGGGAGGTGTGTATGATGTCTCTCCATTGGTCATTTGGTAGTGCCAGTTTGGATACATACAACCAATTCCGTTAAGCGTTTCTTTCCAACATAAAGGATGTCACGACCGACAGGATTGTCTAGAAAGATTGATGGCAGCATCAATCATCATCAATCAACAAATGTTTTTGTGATTGCAAAGAAAAAAGTTTTGCTCTCAACATAAAGACACAAATGTCCATAGAAATCTACCCTGACACCTTCAGAATGTTGAGTGAATCCCCTCTGCCATTGGTGCAAATAGGGAAGATTTTGTTAATTGTCATATTCTTTAACTAATCAGATTTCGTCTTTGTTATGTGGGGCATATTCTTTGACATGCAATAGCATTCTAGTTTGGCTAGCCACCTAGTTAGCACTGTTCTTGTGTTGTGATCTGAGGGATAGTTAGCTAATTGAAGTAAAACTAGCTAGCATGTAACGTAGCAACATACGGATTCTGGATTCAATGGCAGATTTGCTGGCAAAGTCTGTCCCAGTCAGTAAAGGATTTGTTCGACACTTTCAATCGAGCAACTACGAAAAGTACACCGGTATAACAGAGCCGAAAGAACATCGTTGTGAGTTTTACATTGATTTGGGCTTTGCGATGTATATTTCTGATGCAGCATCCTGTCATACTGCACAGTGGCACAACCTTGAGGCTTTCAGTCTCCATGTATTCGTATTTCTGTATTTAGTGTATTGTGAGACTTGTGTTGAATCACTTTATTCCACCCGATAAATATTACTGTCGCAGTGACCAAAACACGGGATCACGGTGAGGTTTTTCGTAAGCGGAATAATTGCCGGAGGATTGCATTAAAGGCCTAGAGGTAACATACACGACCCGACGCTGCTGTTGATATTGTTGTTAGCTCGGCCAATAATAGGCGTTTACACTAGCGCTGTTTTGAAAAGAACCATTAGCCTAAACGTTACAAATTGTCTGGGGCGCAAACCCAGGATGGCAGGCATATAGCCTATAAAATACTGTTCAGGTTTTATAGAGCCTTTACATATTTGATGCCCTCTAATACTTAACTAATTACCATCGG
Organism: Novumbra hubbsi; assembly: GCA_016801125.1. Classification (NCBI taxonomy): domain Eukaryota; kingdom Metazoa; phylum Chordata; class Actinopteri; order Esociformes; family Umbridae; genus Novumbra; species Novumbra hubbsi. The sequence goes on from JACXGK010011374.1 coordinate 4,335, forward strand.
GATTGTACCTTTCTTGCCTGTATGTCTGGGTTTAGTGTAATGCTGTATGTCTGGGTTTAGTGTAATGCTGTATGTCTGGGTTTAGTGTAATGCTGTATGTCTGGGTTTAGTGTAATGCTGAATGTCTGGGTTTAGTGTAATGCTGTATGTCTGGGTTTAGTGTAATTCTGTATGTCTGGGTTTAGTGTAATGCTGAATGTCTGGGTTTAGTGTAATACTGTATGTGTATTTGTTGTGTAGTACTATATGTGTTGGTTTTAGGTAGTGGTTTGGTGTAATAGTGTATGTGAACTTTGTATATTGGTATGATGTGTACATAGGATAGGTGCATGGGATAGGTGCATAGGGTAGGTGCATAGGGTAGGTGCATAGGGTAGGTGCATAGGATAGGTGCATAGGATAGGTGCATAGGATAGGTGCATAGGGTAGGTGCATAGGGTAGGTGCATAGGATAGGTGCATAGGATAGGTGCATAGGATAGGTGCATAGGATAGGTGCATAGGATAGGTGCATAGGATAGGTGCATAGGATAGGTGCATAGGGCCGTGTGGTTTGTGCCTGTGTTCTGCACGTGGTGCAGGTGTGGTTAAAAGTATTGCCAGGTCATTGTTGTTTGTACTGCCGGTTACTGCCGAATACTGCCGGTTACTGCCGGATACTGCCGGTTACTGTCGGTTACTGTCGGTTACTGTCAGTTACTGCCAGATACTGCCAAAAATACTGCAGAATACTGCTGGTTACTGCCGGATACTGCCGGTTACTGCCCCCACGTGGCTGATCCCTGATTGGTTGTGTGCCTACTACATTTGCTCTCATGCAGTTTATTGTAAATGAATCTGCCTTCATGTGATGCATGGGTTTTCCTCATTGTTTATATCCTTTTAATTGACCTGTTCTGCACGAGGCAGAAACACATGGTTGGTTTGAAACGGTTCCCTTTGTACCTCTCAAGATGATTTTGTAATTTTACATCCGTTTTCAAATAGAGCCTTGGAGTGTGATGGAGAAGGGAAAAGAGAAGCCTGATTGGGTGAGACCCGTTTCTCTCAGTTAATGAGACTGTTAATGCCCAGTACCCTTTTATCACCTCTGCTATTCCATAATGCCCAGTACCCTTTTATCACCTTGGCTATTCCATTTACATAAGAAAAAAGTAGAATGCAGTTAACGCTCGTTAATTAGAATGAACCAGTCAGTTTGTCATTGCGACCCGGAATAAATGTATCATAGTATATGACGGATGACCTGCACATCCTAATGGAAAAATGACAGACAGAGGAGAGGGAGAGGAAGAGGGAGAGGAGAGAGAGGAAAAGGAGAGGAAAGGATGACTGGATAGCGAGAGAGGGAGAGAGAAATAGATCTAGTTTGATTCTGGTAGAAATAAGTCGACAGCGCTGGGCTGGAACCAAGAGGTGGAATAACAGAAAGACAGGAGTTGGTTTAGCTGATCTTGTTTTGTCTCTCTGCTGCGGCTGATCGATGGGAAATGGCTGCAGGATGGCTCCGGTGAACACATCTACAACACGTTCACCCACATTTGCATGCCATTTCCTCTACATCCCTACAGGCGGTGGTGAAATGTAGTGGACTGCGAAGGGAACAGGGTGTCATTTAGAACACACCTGAGTGAAGGACTGAGGCACTTTGTAAGTCTTAATTTGCTGGATGTTGTCAGTCAATGCCTGTGTTCTGCAGCCGGATACACTCTGAAGGTACACACTGAAGACACAAAGGGAAGGTTGCTTTGTTTAGAGTTTTAAGCTCCATCTGCGGATAGTGCTGTACAAGGTTTTGGCAATATGTATGAGCTGGAACCACCATAATTGCTTGGCTTTTCACGGCTGACGTCGATCTTGAGAGGGAAATGAGTCACGCATCACAAACAGCACTCCGTTCTCTACGCGTCACAGTCCAAAGTAGTGTACTTCATCACAGGAACAGCTCTAGGTTCTCTACGCGTCACAGTCCAAAGTAGTGTACTTCACCACAGGAACAGCACTAGGTTCTCTACGCGTCACAGTCCAAAGTAGTGTACTTCATCACAGGAACAGCACTAGGTTCTCAACGCGTCACAGTGCAAAGTAGTGTACTTCACCACAGGAACAGGTTGCCAGTTGTGAAACGGCGTGGTAGGAGCTGGGGTAATAAAGTGAAATCTGACAGCCTCGTTAGCAACATATTTTGGTTTAGTTTGTCTGTTCACGAAAACAAATCAGGATGGATGAAATGTGTGTTGTGAGGGATCAACAAAGTGCTCGGGGAACCCAAGCTTAAACAACCTGTGATGGGTGTCTGCAAAACTCCTGGATTCGCCACAGCTCCTGTCCAAAGGTCATACCATAAACATTGTTGTGCGCCTAACCTTTATTTTAATTACTATTCTGTTTTCTTTAATATCGGTTAATTCACTTTCCATACCTGAGGTGGTGGGTTCGATTCCCATGGTGGACCAAGTCAGAAATGCCTACTCACTACTCTAAGTCGGACGGATGTGCTCTTTGGGAGGACTCTGGATGGATGTGCTCTTTGGTAGGACTATATTTCTGCTGTTTGGGGGGATTCTGGACCAATGTGCTGTTGAGGACTTCGGACAGATGTGCCTGTTTGGGAGGACTCTGCATAGATGTAGTGTTGGCAAGGACTCTGGACGGATGTTGAGAAACATTGCACTTTATTACGCGATAATCTCCCAACACTCTTCTGAAGAACAAGTGTGGATTAGTTGTAGCTGGTATATGGAGCAATACAGACTTAGAATCTTATTTTGTTCCTATTTCGGCAGGAAATTTATAATTGCAGAGAATTCTTTAAAAAAGCATATACTTTCTTCTTCATAATAACTGGAAAATAAATGTTATGACAGACTCCTTTAAAGAATTCTGGAAACTCGTTATTTCAATGAAACAGGTAAATTGCGCTAGAGCTCATGCCGGGGTCAAGTCTTGGAGTTACTCAAAGGGGTTCCTCAGGGTTCAGTAATTGTCCCGCTATTGTTCTCACACTATAAACATGCATACATACATTGGATGAGTTTCCTTTCTGTGTGGTTGTAGTTGTTCTGGGCCTACATAACCCTATGCTTCTCAACCTGTGGGGCTAGTCACCTAGGGCGCCTTCAGGTAGGGTTGACACGCGTGTTCAAGTTGAGCTTCAAGGTCTGGTGGGGTATTAATTATTCATCACCAGTTTTTACAAAGTAGACCAACCCTCCCCCCATTAAAATGAATTGTTGTGGGAACGTTTTCAGACATGTAATTTTTGGCATGCAATTATTTTGAGTATGCATGTCTTTTCCATTCATTTTAGATGTGACATTCTTCCAATGCCTTGACCTTTAGGCCAACAGAGAGGTCACAGGTTTAACAGTCTATTTGTATTTTGTTATTATTGAATGGGGCAGTATGTGTCTCATGACATCAAAACCACCGGTTTTCAAAATTGGAATTTCATGGCATATGAGGTATGATATTGATTCTACTTGGAATGTATTTTTTTTTAAAGAATTCAAAGGAATCTGTGATTTAAGATTGTTTTATGTACCAATACAATCTAGAACATTCATAAAGCATTTACTTCACCTAGAATGTGAATTTCAATGACACTTCGTTAACTGTTTAGATTTGATGTATTTGTTATTGATTTTGAATGTTTATTTATCCTATTATAAAAAGAGAAAAGCTTTGAAAATGGTTGTGCACTAAATTTGCTAAATATTAACTTTTTCTAATGGCATCCTTTCCCACACGTATACAATAAATATGCATTTTGTGGGTAACGATCAATTATATAATTTTCAGTTTTTATGGCTCTTTATAGAGCCAAATTGTTATTTATAGCACCATACAAGTTCCATCTGGAACATTATGTACACCAACCTTCAAGAATTGATATATACCAGAAAACGTTCTGTTATCTTAACAAACCAAATATCCTCCATCTGGTACTATTAAGTGTGTGTGTGTGTGTGAGAGTGTGTACATATATACATACATTTGTTCTACTTTCAGGCAACAGGGAAATATTATCGCAGTAAAAAGACATGTGAATTGTCTTTTATTGTTACAAATATGCATAACATTGATGTGCTTTTCATCAGGGCTAGTCAAATCTGACATTTTGACATGACAATTACTACATTTTGAAATGGTTCATACCCCCGACTACACAGCACAAGTGCCTTTCGTGATGTGCAGAAAACAGGTTGTGGTCGGTTGTTGCTCTACGGTGGCAGAATAAGCCCTGGCATCCTGGCATGGAGTGGGGGTGACACGACAGACACCCCCATTCACAAGAATGGTGAATCACAGCATTAACACATGTCAATGTAATGGCCTGCCAGGTCGGACCTGGGTGCCTGGTTCTGGAGGCTCCACAGACAGTTGTGTTCTGCACAGGAAACCACAGAGCCGTACTAATGGGACGCCCTGTGCATCCCACCACACTTCCTGATTTGCGCCCCAACTCTCAGATTGAGGTGAAACACCGGTGACAGGAAGTTGTGTGAGAATCCTGGCTGTTGATAACACAGTCTAATTCCATTTAGTTCCGTCTCACCTTGCTAAGTCAACTAAATAGAACTGAACAGTGGGAGCCATTCTCCTCCAAGGCACCGTGAGATAAAGAGTTAACCACCCCTGCCCTTGTTATATTCTAGGGAGAGACGTGATTAGGTGTGTGTGTGTGTAAATAGCTAGCTACCCACTTTCATCTCTTCCTTCAAACCAATCTCTTTGAAGGAGCCTATTCAACTGAATTGGATATGAATGGGCATCATAGCGTTGTGATGTGGGCAAAAATGAGACCTCAATTCTGCCTGATCTCTGTTATAGATCACACACGGCTTGGCCCTGCTTAGATTTTAATTTCTCTGTTAAAGAGGCCACTCCATCTGTGTTGATAGAAAATAAGAAAATGGATTACATTTCAATTGGTCTCAAGGAAAAGTGTGAAATGCCTTTTTAGTGCCCTAACTGTGACCAGGGACCTTTTAGCACCCTGTGCCCTATTTAGTACCCTACTTCTGAACAGCGGCATGTAGGACATTGAAATACAGACAGCACCCTATTTTTGGCATGTGGGTGCCATTTCACCAGTGTTTTTGTGTTTTGTTAATTAATCCGCTAATTAGCAGTGAGACATTTCAGGGGATTGTGTGATATAGGTCAATGTACCACGGCTAACAGCTGTTCATAGGTACAACACATTGCTATATGCCTGGATACAGCCGTGTTTTATTGGCAATATATCACATCTCCTGGGATGCCTTATCAGTATTGCTAAACCGAATGCCAATGCAATCGTAACAGAAAACCATAACCATGGTCCCCGTATGCCACAACATTCTACCAAACACATTAGGGTTTCAAAGCAGCCGATTCATGATCATACTGATACAATCCCTTTAAAATGTTTCAAGGCAGCAGCCAAGGTTTAAGAAACTATTTTGCCATAGTTTATGCATTTGACCTTGGCCAACCGTAGTCCAGCGGTCTAAGTCGTTGCCCAGGGGTGAATTGGCGCCGGCCTGGGTTTCAATCCTGCCAGCTGGACTTTGGCAAGACCTCTGTCCCGTGTCTTTCTCCTCCTTTTCTCTCCATTAAGGACAATGAAGTTCAGACAGCATCCATGTATGGCTTCTCCCACTTAAATAGCTTACAAGCAAGGAGCACTACTGTCTTGCCACCTTGTAACAGTAATAAGTATTGATCCCACACTAGTGAGAAAAATACACTGGAAAAACCAACCCTGCCTGAGAAAAGGTAGCTAGCACCTAATAGATTTTGCCTAAAATAGCCAGTAATGTGAACCATAGCTGTCATGCTGCATGTGATGGCACAACAAACCTGAATGACATTGATGCTCCTGTGTAGGCCACTATGTATTTTATCAAGTCTTTCATTGTGCAAGGGGATGTGGTCTATATTACCCCTAAAAACAGAAATAGTGGACCATACGAGCCATTTAGCATGCTATTTTCCAAGCACTGTGGTTTGTAATCCTTCATCTGACACTATATTGTATGGGTAGTATGGGAATTGTGACCGGGTTTATTTTTGGTGAACTGTCCCTTTAAGACAGCCCTTCTATATATATTTCCATAGAGGAGAGTTGTGGCTCTGGAGCGACGTTTTCCCTCTTCCATCTGGTCTATTAATTTGCCAGGAGGGCCACATTCTTAATAGCCCTCAGAGTTTTCCACCAAGTTTTTTCCCCTTCCTTTACCCAGGGTTTGAGGCCGGAGGGGGGGGGGTGTTGGCTGCAGTGGCTACAGTCTATTTGGAGGGGCTGTAGCTGCCAGTTTAATTACTACAACAGGCCTGCTAATATGTCCTGTCATTGTTTGGCCGACCAGAGAGGCTGATATTTCTCCTGTCTGTTGTTCTCTCTCTCTTTCGCTCTCTCTCTTATTTTCTTTCTCTCTAGCTTTTTATCTGCCTGCCCCTCTAGATCTGGGCTCTCTGTAGGCCCTGCAGGGTTCTATCACTGCGGTTCCACTCTCCCTCTTTGTCATTCTCCCTTTCTCTCGTCTGGGCCTCACTACATGACAGGCTTGTCATAATGCGAGACACCAGCCATCCTGCCAAGACAAGGGATGGGAGAGGGGGAGTTGGGGTTAGAGAGGAGCAGAGCGGAGAATGAGGAGTTGGGGTTAGCGAGGAGCAGAGGGGAGAATGGGGAGTTGGGGTTAGCGAGGAGCAGAGGGCAGAATTGGGGTTGAATTGGGGAGTTGGGGTTAGCGAGGAGCAGAGGGGAGAATGGGGAGTTGGGGTTAGCGAGGAGCAGGGGGGAGAATGGGGAGTTGGGGTTAGCGAGGAGCAGAGGGGAGAATGGGGAGTTGGGGTTAGCGGGAAACGTGGTTTGGAGTGTATGTTTCTGTTTGCCATGCATGCCGGAGAAACTGAAAGCAGATGTACTAGAGGAGAGAGGAGGAGGAAGGAAAACACATTCATTAAACGACACTACCAGTTGATCTCCCACTGTCTTTCTCACTGTCATTTTCTTTCTCTCAATTAAATTATGTGTTACGAGTTACGAGTTTTTAAAATATTATGATATGTGATTAATGAATACATGTTTTTCGCAAATATTTGAAAGGGCTTTAAATGTAATGTTTACATTTGTTACTGAAAATTTTCGTTTTGCGGAAGATGGTGTTGTGGTGAAGAGAGTTGAGTCACCAAAAGATCACTGGATCTGTGACAATATGGAACAGAATCTCATTGTGACAAGCACTTAACCCTAATTGTTCCTTTAAGTCACCAGGGATAACAGTCGCCAATAAATAACAGAAACATTAGAATATGTACAGCATTGTAACAATGTGCAAATATTTAAAATGGGGATGATAAAGATACATTACCAGACAAATATTGGTTGTTTGCAGTGTCGTTCGTGGGTATTTTGCCTTTCCTCATGGCACACTGCAGTATGTCATGGCACACTGCAGTATTTCCCTTTTATCATGGCACACTGGAGTATTTCTCTTTCCTCATGGCACACTGCAGTATTTCCCTTTCATCATTGCACACTGCAGTATGTTGCCTTTCCTCATGGCGCACTGCAGTATGTTGCCTTTCGTCATGGCGCACTGCAGTATGTTGCCTTTCCTCATGGCGCACTGCAGTATGTTGCCTTTCCTCATGGCGCACTGCAGTATGTTGCCTTTCCTCATGGCGCACTGCAGTATGTTGCCTTTCCTCATGGCGCACTGCAGTATTTTGCCTTTCCTCATGGCGCACTGCAGTATTTTGCCTTTCCTCATGGCACACTGCAGTATTTCCCTTTCCTCATGGCACACTGCAGTATTTCCCTTTCATCATGGCACACTGCAGTATTTCCCTTTCATCATGGCACACTGCAGTATGTCATGGCACACTGCAGTATTTCTCTTTCCTCATGGCACCCTGCAGTATTTCCCTTTCATCATGGCGCACTGCAGTATGTTGCCTTTCCTCATGGCGCACTCCAGTATGTTGCCTTTCCTCATGGGACACTGCAGTATGTTGCCTTTCCTCATGGCGCACTCCAGTATGTTGCCTTTCCTCATGGGACACTGCAGTAGGTTGCCTTTCCTCATGGCACACTGCAGTATGTTGCCTTTCCTTATGGCACACTGCAGTTTTTCCCTTTCCTCATGGCACACTGCAGTATTTTGCCTTTCCACATGGCGCACTGCAGTATTTTGGCTTTCCTCATGGCACAATGCAGTAATTCGCCTTGCGTTCCAATTTGCTAATTGTTGATTTTTTTTGTCTAAAACGTATCTTCTGTTTTCTCATTATTTAGTTTGGTCTAATTGTATTGGTCTGCGGGGGCTCTGTAGGGTCTGTTTGTGTTTTTGAACAGAGCACCTGCAGCCAGCTGACATAAAATACTTCTTGTTTAATCTAAGCATAGATGATAGCTTCGTAATGGAAGGTTGGAAAATTGCTTCTCATTAAGTAGGTGTGAGACTTTACACTCCATCAGAATCCAGAAAAGAGCTGTTAAGTCTGAATAGTCTAAATTGGTTGTTATACTATTTTGTGAATTCTTGGTTGTTCAGTGGACATTGACCTAACAACCAGAGGACAATACGTTTTATAATAGGTTATATTTGGATATGTAGAGTTATGTTTTTTGTGTACAGGCCTTTCTTACCTTATATCTCAGGAAATGAACTGCATTTTTAAAGCTAATATTCAGGCCAAGCAAGGTCAAGGGTTGTTGCTCTAGACTAACAATGAGTAGTTTGAATGAATCTTGTAGATCCTGTCATGAACTCATAATCATTACTACGGTCATTAACTGTCAGGGCATATACTACGATGATCCTGCAAAGCATTTCCCCAGGTTGCTTTTCACGCTGATTCCCTGGTTATTACTGGTTCATATGTGTCTCCACTTTTGGCGACACAACAGTCCTTGGACATTGGTCTAAATATTTCATGAATTCAGCAAAATGTTCTTTATGAGGGTTATAATTCTATTTAGTATGCCATTAACATCATACATTGACGCAAGTTGTGAGGTTTTAGAGAGCATTGTTTTTCATGGTTGAGGAAAACGTAGAGACTGTAAAGATGTGGAGGGGATCTGGTTACAATGTAAACGTAAGGACTATAAAGTTGTGGAGGGGGATCTGGTTATAATGTAAAGTTCTGGAGGGGATCTGGTCATAATGTAAACGTAAGGATTGTAAAATTGTGGAGGGGATCTGGTCATAATGTAAACGTTGTCTTTTAAAAGGAAGTTATTAGCTTTGGCTATTCGTCTTTTTTGGTCTCCTTCTCTTCTCTCTGTCTGTCTTGGTTCCTCCTCTGTTTCTGTTCCTTCCTTTCCTGTGTGTTTGACATGCAAGCAGTTTGTTACACTTCACTTTGACAAGCAGCTTCACGAATCTCATCCACGCATTCCTCATACATTGATATTCATAGAATATTCAATGCCTTGATGTCTTAATAACATCAATCAAAATCAGGCAGTCCAGTCAGTTTGTCAAATGCTAGATTACTTGCCTGTGCTTTGACATGTTTGTAGGCCACACATGACCTAAGGCAAGGCAAAGACAGAGGATACACAAGGGTTGTGTTTACTCACATGACAATAAGTGTTTGTTTTTCTAGATGTGTCAAGACGAAGGCTCTAGATGAGAGCATCTGCTTAATGACTAAAATGTAGATTAACGCTTAGATAGAAGGTTCCATGTAGCATCGTATGCCTGTGTCATTTCAATTGACAGGGAGAGACTGATAAAGAGAGAGAGAGATAGCCAGGAATCGATGAAGAGAAGAGTTGAGAAGGAGAGTAGGAGCACAGGAGGATAAAAGAATGAGGAGAAGATAGGGGGATGAGGACAGGAGGAGGAGAGGATAGGGGGAGGAGGACAGGAGGAGGAGAGGATAGGAGGAGGAGGACAGAAGGAGAGGATAGGGGGATGAGGAGAGGATAGGTGGAGGATTTGAGGATAGAGGGCGGAGGACAGAAGGAGAGGATAGGGGAATGAGGACTGGAAGGGGAGAGGATGGGGGAGGAGGACTGGAGGCGGAGAGGATAGTGGATGTGGAGGAGAGGATAGGGTGGCATTTGGAACGTACAACTGCTGTCTGCTGTTCAGGATGGATGGGCGTTGTTGGTGGCTGGTCCTGTCTTGGCCCAGGGAACTGAGAGATAGTGGCATCAGCTAGACCTTCTCTAAGGGAGCTAATTCTGCTGGAGAATAGATGAGTTCTGTTGGTAATTTAGGAGATAACCTGAGCGGTGTCTGACCCCGGAGAAAGATCAGAGAACGCAGCAGAAACGAAGACGAGAAAACGCGGTGATATCTTCCCCGGCTTATCTGTGCTAAATTAAACTTTTACCCAGTTCCCCTCCTTAAACTTGAATGAACCCCTCCCATCCACACACCAACACACACTCACACAACAGATGATCTAAGTGTAATGAGTCTGGTGTAGCAGAGGGTCTATTCTGGGGTAATCCTGGTGCCTTGGAAACGTCACAAACACCATGCTATTGTTGACAGGATTAGTGTTCCTCCTCCGTGCCAAGACGTCCTGATTACTGAACACAGTTAATGTATGGATGCATGCCTGGGTACCCCGATATTACCCCTGCTCCCCTTACCGTGCTCCGCTGTCTACCAGGGCCCGTCTACCAGGGCCCGTCTACCAGGGCCCGTCTACCAGGGCCCGTCTACCAGGGCCCGTCTACCAGGGCCCGTCTACCAGGGCCCGTCTACCAGGGCCTGCACGGTGGACCTCATCTCAGCCAATGGCCCCAAACATTTGATGGCAAAAGGGCACCATTTAGAACACTGCAGAGAATAGGGTGCCATTTGGATTACTACGAGGAGCAGGGAGCCATTTGGAACACTATGTAGGGTATGATGGTATTTGGAACACTTTATAGGGACCGGGATGCCATTTGGAACACTACAGGGAATAGGGTGCCATTTGGGACCCTAGGGGGCCTGGCTTGCCACTTGGCTCCTATCCTAATAGCATTTGGGTGGGAGAGGATTGGCGACACATAGCTGAGACTCAGCCAGAGCAGAGACAGAACAGGGGCCTTTATAATGACAGCTTTGATGCTGGCCTTTCTCAGAGACCCATTAGGGCTGAGCCCCAAGGCTCCCTGTGCAAATGTAATGCATTGATCCCGGAAGTGTTCCTCCAGCGTCCCGTTGTTGGTCCTCCTTGTGGTCGTCCACACCAGCGCTGTGGGGTTCAGGCCGGATGTGTTACAGGGTGCGCTTCCACTGTAAAGTTTTGGCCAGTTCAGATTAAGACGACTTACAATTGAGTCCACTGCGAATGCTGTCACTGCAGTGTAGTCTACGTGATGGCAGGTTTTATGCTGTGCACTGGATGCTCTACATGGAATGGAGTTAGATGATCTAGATGGAATATGGTACTAGGTACTGTTGGTGAAATACAACATGATGTATTTAGATACTAGGTGTTGTGGGTGAGATCATACAGTATGTGCTCTAGATGGAATAATCTACTTGGTGCTGTGGGTGAGATCATACAGTATGTGCACTAGATGGAATAATCTACTAGGTGCTGTGGGTGAGATCATACAGTATGTGCTCTAGATGGAATAATCAACTAGGTCCTGTGGGTGAGATCATGCAGTATGTGCTCTAGATGGAATAATCTACTAGGTGCTGTGGGTGAGATCATACAGTATGTGCTCTAGATGGAATAATCAACTATGTCCTGTGGGTGAGATCATGCAGTATGTGCTCTAGATGGAATAATCAACTAGGTGCTGTGGGTGAGATCATGCAGTATGTGCTCTAGATGGAATAATCTACTAGGTGCTGTGGGTGAGATCATACAGTATGTGCTCTAGATGGAATAATCTACTAGGTGCTGTGGGTGAGATCATACAGTATGTGCTCTAGATGGAATATTCTACTAGGTG
>JACXGK010011375.1:0-16171 GCA_016801125.1 Novumbra hubbsi
TACACAGAGAGGGTTATTACAGTAGAACTACACAGAGAGGGTTATTATAGTAGAACTACACAGAGAGGGTTATTATAGTAGAACTACACAGAGAGGGTTATTATAGTAGAACTACACAGAGAGGGTTATTATAGTAGAACTACACAGAGAGGGTTATTATAATAGAACTACACGGAGAGGGTTATTATAGTAGAAATGCACTGAGGGACAATGTAGTAGAAACACACAGACAGAAATATTAGAGTAGGGTTGCAGAGCATAAAACCCAGACACTGGAATAGAAAAGTGTGATATTGCCAGGTAAGTTTCACAAGTAACAAGGAATTTGTTCTGGCCTGTTGGAATAACAAATTGTAAAAAACCAACAAAAAAAAGACTGAGGTATATGTGAACAATATATGTAAAGTGGAAGGTTTGTCCAGTTGAGGGGGTGTAGGTGGGGAGGGGGTGCAGGTGGGGAGGTGGTGTAGGTGGGGAGGTGGTGTAGGTGGAGATGGGGTGTAGGTGGGGGTGTAGGTGGGGAGGGGGTGTAGGTGGGGAGGGGGTGTAGGGGAGCAGGTCATTGTGGTTCTGGCTGCATGTTCATGTTCTGTAGGAAAGCAACTTTTCTTGTGGCGAGAGGTTTTGGTTCTGACAGACTGCTCAACCTTCTGCCAGAAGGAAAGTTCTGAATAGCCCAGAGTGTAGGTTTTGTGGAGATGGCAGAGTGCATCCAATCACCTAATGCACATTGGCTGTGGTGTTCCAGAGGGTGATGAGGAGGTCAGGATGGACTATATGGTGGCTGTGTAGACATGCACCATCATAGTCATTGTTTTTCACGCATGTTGTGTCTTGCTGCTAGCCCGTGGAAATTGTTTTGGCCTGCTCACCCCTGGACAACGTGAGCAACATGAGCTTCATCCTAACTAACAGCAGCTATTATACACAGGTTTCCTATTACAGCAGTCACACATTTTCCCTGCAAAGAGTAAGTATTATTTCTGAATGACTTCCATACAACACAAATCCTCATCCAACACAGATACACATCCTGTGTTGGTTTGTAGTTGTGCTGTTGCATGTGTCGTCTGTGTCCATGTTGCCTGTTTTATTTTTATTTATCCCATCACCCATTAAACTGACAGAAGGCTTAGTGCCAGGCCATTGTAAATATCTATTTGTTCTGAACTAACTACCTTACTCGAATCTCTGCCACAACTGCAGATCACAGCCTCTCGCACAGACAGCTTCATGCTGAACTCACTCATCACAGTCTGGATATAAACAATCTTAATTTTACATCCTGTTGTAATAGAACTTTCCTTTAACATAGCACATGAAAGTGTGTTGTTCATTTGAGTTTCATAAGAAATTCTGAAGAACTTGGCAGTGTTCCTTTGTTTTTGCTATTTGTTACCATCAGGTTTGGCCAAACAGCTCTACAGAACAAAATGTGTGGATTAAATTAAGTACTAGTTGAAGCAGCGTAGTAGATGTGTGGTGTAGTGTTGTAGTATCATAATAGAGTAGTAAGTGTAGCAGTTGCAGTGGAAACATCAGTAGTAGTAACAGTAGCAGAGATAGTTGTGTAAAAGCAGCCACAATAATAGTAATAGTATTAACTACAGTGAAAGGAATTAGCAGTGAGAGTGAGGTCTTCTTTCATAACCCCTAACCCAGAGGAGAGCGAGGTCTTCTTTTATTAACCGTAACTCAGAGGAGAGAGGTCTACTGTCATTAACCCTAAACCAGAGTGAGGTCTACTGTCTTTAACCCTAACCCAGAGTGAGGGCTTCTTTCATTGGCTGCCAACCCAGTGGGTACTACGATTAATGTCAACAAGCAAGATAAGATCTCAGAGTCTTAAGAGCAGTACTAGAGTGTAACACGAAGAAGCTTCCTTGAAAAAGGAACACATTCTGACTGAATGATTCAATAGATTTGAATCACCCAAAAACGTTCAGTTTAAAAAATATATAAGCATAAAACAAAACAGGATGCATGAGAATATGTAAAAAACAAAACAAAAAAATTGTAAATGTCCAGGTACTGAAGTACTGGGAGTACCAACCCTAACCCTGATCCATCATTATTTAATTAGCCCTCACACTACATTATTCCAACTATGTAGCCCTAACAAAACACAATTCCAACAGATAGCATAAGAACATCAATGAAGTGAAGATATACTGCTACAGTAGTTAGTGCTCCATTCTGTTCAACTACAACAAACTGAAATCTCAACTTTCACACAACCTTCAGAACAGAAAGCTCAAATATTTGCTGTGCATGAATACAGAGCCATATTTCCATTAAAACTAAACCTTGTTTCATTTGTGTATCTGAAATGTGGTTCAGTTGACTGATAATACTACTCAGGTTATTTCTGACATTGTAATGAATAAAAGACAGATGGGCAACAACAGTGTACAAAGCATCTGGAAAGTATTCACAGTACTTCATTTTTTTCACATTTTGTAATGTTACAGCCTTATTCCATAATGGATTCAATTAAAAAAGAAATCTCAAAACTCTACACACCATACCCCATAATGACAGTAGGCGAGTATGATGCTACAAGCTTGGTCCACCTATTTGTGGGCAGTTTCTCCCACAGGAGGGAGTTTCTCCCACAGGAGGGAGAAACTGAGAGGACCCGCAGGACCTCTCAATCTCCATCAGGTTGGATGGGGAGCGTTGGTGCACAGCCATTTTCAGATCTCTCCAGAGATTCAGAGTTGTCCCGAAGCCACACCTTTGTTATCTTGGCTGTGTCCTTAGGGTTGATGTCTTGTTTGAAGATGAACCTTCACCCCAGTCTGAGCTCCATAGTGCTCTGGAGCAGGTTTCCATCAAGGATGAGTCCGTACATTGCTGCATTCATCTTTCCCTCGATCCTGACTAGTTTCCCAGTTCCTGCCGCTGAATTACATCTCCACGACATGATGCTTCCACCACCATCCTTCACTGTAGGGATGGTTTCCCCCAGACATAACGCCAAAGAGTTCAATCTTTGTTTCATCAGACCAGAGAATTTTGTTTCTCACGGTCTGAGAGTCCTTCAGGTGCCTTTTGGCAAACTCCAGGTGGGCTGTCATGTGCCATTTAATGAGTGGCATCAGTCTGGCCTCGATACCACACAGGCCTGGTTGGTGGAGTGCTGCAGAGATGGTTGTCCTTCCGGAGGTTTCTCTTCACAGAGCAAAGCTGGAGCTCTGTCAGTTTGGCCATCAGGTTCTTGGTCACCTCTCTGGCAGGCACAAGGAAGAGTCCTGGTGGCTCCAGACTTCCATTTATGGATGATGGAGGCCACTGTGTTCATTGGGATCATCAATGCTGCAGAAATGTTTCTGTACCCTTCCCCAGATCTGGAATTAAACTGGATGCACCTGAGCTCAATTTTGAGTGAAAGGGCAAAGGCTCTAAATACTTATGATTTTTTCTTTTTTTTTACTTTTAATAGATTTGCAAACGACTTTTCAAAAAAAGTTTTTCACTTTGTCATTATGGGGTAATTTATATCAATTAAAAATGGGCTGTGAATACTTTCCGGATGCACTGTATTTCAGCCTCTCATAAATGCCAGCTCGACAGTGACAGGATCTCAACAGTGACAGAATTTTCCCAATCCCAGATTTCCTAGGTTGTCCTGTCCAATGACCACACCTACAACTTAACAGATTTAAAAAATAACATTGCCGCCTATTTTAACAGTTGGCAGAATAAAATAAACAGTTGGATGACAGACTGAATCAAATTAACAGTAAAATAACAAGCTTATTTTAAATCCAGAACAATGACGGCAAATTGCAGGACCATAATCTAGTGTAGAGGGCTTCAAACAGCACCCATTATCTGAGGAGAGCTGTGGTGTTTTACAGCCCATGTCCGGATCCATGACACTGTACAGTGACGTGTTCTGAACTGATCCCCTGTACTGAACCACAACATAGTGACTTCCCCAAGCATCTTCAGCCCAGTCTAAACGGCATACAAACAAGATCTGTATCGCTTTAGTTCAACACTGGTACAAAATTGAAAAACGTTTTGGTACTAAACAAGGGACTAGCGCATTGAGGGCTGACACCTGCTTGTGCAAAAACAATGCTTCGATAATTCTTAATATCCTTAAACATGTTGTTTAAAGAAACCCTTTCCTCTATCCAGACACCCAGATATGTGTAAGCAAGAACCTGCTCAACAACACAGCTGTCTGGGAGTAGATGTGTTAGCACCAACATGGTCCTTTAAGCTCAGTTCAATATTGAAATATTTGTTGATATCCAGATCTTATGCAACTTTTCAGAGATAATGTGCATTTGTTAGAGAGCAGTGAGTTTATAATCCAGGAGGCTGGGCCTCCGTATTCTGACCCAGATGACGGGATTACAGGAAAAGGACTAAAATGTTCCAGGAATCTAAAAAAGTATTATGGATGAAGGAGAGGAGAAAAGAAGAGACAGGAGTGTGTAGGAGGAATGGACTGTAACCTCTTTCCATTCCAAATGGTACATTATTCCCTATATAGTGGATGAAGGAGAGGAGAAAAGAAGAGACAGGAGTGTGTAGGAGGAATGGACTGTAACCTCTTTCCATTCCAAATGGTACATTATTCCCTATATAGTACACTACTTTAGACCACCCTATTCCATATATAGGCTTGTACACTGTTTTTATCCACCCGATTCCCTGTATAGTACACAGCTGTTTCCCACCCTATTCCTTATATAGTACACTACTTTGATACAGAACTGCACGGCAGGAATGTAACCCTGGGTCTCAGACAGGAAAGGCCAACACTAATCGCCACAAAAGGGTTAGCCCACTTAACATAGTGAGAAGAATTATATCATAATAAGGGAGTGTAGAGCTTGAAGCTGGCAAATGAATAGCATTGGCATAACAGAATGGGTCACTCCAAAGCACAGCTCCACATGCCCAACTTATAACCATTCTACCTGAACACAATGGGCTCTGTAGGACAAGCAGTTCATAAACCCTCCAGGGCATGGTCAGAAACCCAGATACGCTCCAATGTCTGACTCATGACAGAATGTGACAAAGAACTTATGCGCTGAGACGTGATCGCTCTAAATATTAGAATATTGTAATACATCAGCAGGAAGTTACAACATCCTCATCTCTGCACTCTGTACGGTTAGAGGCAGCAAGTGATCGATACAACGGAAAATGATTTGTTTACAACAAAAACTGTTCACTTAACTGTCTCTGTCCTTGTACATCTGGTCATGCTTCTGACCTGGATCCGATTTTAAAGACTATTAATAATTAATAATCACACCGTACTCACATACTCTTAAAATGTTTTTCTGGCACAGCCAGAAGAGGACTGGTCCCCCCTGAGCCAGGTTTCTATCAAGGTTTCTCCCTTAAAGAGAGTTTATCCTAGCCACTTTAATACTGTTGATGCTTGCTCCTTTGGGTTTTCGGGCTGGGTGTTTTGTAAAAGCACTTTGTGACAAATGCTCATGTCAATTGGGCTTTATAAATACATTTGATTGATTGACTGCAGAATTAACATTATCCAAAACATGATTACAACCTTCACTAATCATAATAACTGGCCCTTATTCAACTCAGTTGTTAATCTAACTGCTGGCATCCAATGGATGGGGGGGTGGGGAAAGGAGAGAGAGAGAGAGAGAGAGGTTGTCCTGATGGCTGATGGCTTAACTCATATTACAAGCCAACCACTCCTCTTCCTCTTAACATGCCCCTGTTATTCATGCTAGAGGAAGAGCTAGAGAGACAAATAGAGTGAGCGGAAGCGAGTAAGAGAGATGGAGAGAGCTAGCTACACTAATCCTGCACAACAGCTTCTCTGTCATCCCACCATCCTGCATGCAGAACAGGGCAGTATAGTAACGAACAGCCATACCGTCTAGTAGGCTCAAAGTAGGGGCAAGGAATCTCTATTTCGCTGATAAAGGCATCTGTCCCATTATATGGGGAGTTTTGTGCTGTTGCCACGGTGCAGGCTAACAGTGACGACGTGGCTCCCCAATGGCTTTCTATGAAGTGCACTGTGTATATATATATATATAAACTACAGCCCTTTGGAGACATGTCCTGTATTACCAGGAGCCATTTGGGACAGAGGGAAAAACAGTGTCATAGGTCCGGTTCAGAGACCCCCAATAGAGAACTCCATAAGCAGTTCAGAGTAGTCTGAAACGACAAAATATGAACAGGTCACTACAACACACAGAGAGGGAGAGGAGAGAAAAGCAGAAGTGAGTGAAGGTAAAAATATGAAAGGAGAGGTAACGCAAATGTTATTATATTGCTTGTTGAAATGCTAACAGTGCAAGTTAAAAACATTTGTTAGCAAATCCCTACATGAGCGGGACACCATTTCTATTAGTCTGCTCTGTAGATTCATAACAAAACGCAAGGTTAGACTGGCAGCTTCACACGAAAGTGGCATTCTGCATCTTCAGATGGCGAAAACTCTAAACTAGGAGGTAAAAGTATATTCTCACACATACCAGGCCAAAGACCTGACAAGGAAACAGCCACAGCATTAAGTAATAAGGTAGTTCCTCGCCTTGGCTGAGCAGTAGCTTAGTGTCCGACAACAAAAGAAAGCTCTAAACCACACTAGATGCCATTGTATTAATATTATTATAAAATAGGTGTTTCAAAACAGTGTGTTTATAGGAAGGTAGACCCCAAAAGGGCCTTTTTCACAGAGGGGAATCCATTTTGGCTTCACAGAGAGTTCTGTGGGAATCTGATTGGGGTTCCACTTGAAACAAACTTCTCCCTGTTACCTACAGGAAAAGCTGCAAATCATTTTCTGAGAGTAGCAAAGTTAAATTGAGTTAAATGTTAAATAGATGTTAAATAATAGACAGTTTGTTGTCATAGACAGGGGACTTGCTGAATCAGGCCCAGGTCTGTTATCATTACAGACATTGAGCAACCTTTGGCTAACATGTCATCTGAGAGATTTCCTGATCAGTGTGTGTGTGTGTGTTTGTAGTACATGTGTGTTTGTAGAGCATGTGTGTTTGTAGAGCATGTGTGTTTGTAGAGCATGTGTGTTTGTAGAGCATGTGTGTTTGTAGTGCATGTGTGTTTGTAGTACATGTTTGTTTGTTGAGCATGCACATGTGTCTGTATTTGTAGTTTGTGTTTGTGGTATTCAGTAGGTATGATCCATGGTACAAAGCATTAGGGTAAGGTTAGATATGTCAGGAAATCATGTGAACATACTGGACAATACTCAAACCTAATCATATACTAAAATGTTCAACATTCACATTTTTACAAGAGAGGTATTGTAACTGAATTAGTTTGTTACTTGGTGAAATTTTAAATGTTTTAAAGTTATTGGAAGCGGATAATATATAGACATTGGGCTACATGATATTTATGTCTAGTATGACCATTGACAACAATCCATTCTATGAGATTTTACATGATCTAGTTCCAGGTGAAGTGCATTATCCACAACTCTGGACCAGCATATCTGTTTGTCATCCAGGAGTTTCAGTTATGTGGCCCCTGGCTGTGGAACACACAGTATTTGATCTTGATTAAGACAAATCTTAAAAACTGAGATGTTCAGAAAAGCTTTAAAAGTAACTTTTGTATACTGTTTTCTGTTCTGCAGAAACTGGACACACATACAACTTTAAATGTCGGTCTGCTTGCAGTGTCATGCGTTTCGGACTGTGTCTATTGTTTTTATTAATGCACTTCAATCATTGACAAACCAGTTTTAGGGAGTATACCTCCACAGCAATCTAGAAAACGACATTCCTAAATTCCAAACATTTCTCCGGCTTTTGAAATATAAACTAGAGGCTTGAGGTGGTATACATATTGGCATTAAACTACAGTTATAAAATGTCAGTACTTCGGAGAAGTTTTACACAACAAGTGAATAACGTCACCTCCTCATCAGCACAGCAGCTAAAAGTTCCCATCAGTCCCGCAGAGAATCGTGCAGGGCACGTCCAGGTAACTTTACCATCATACGGACGATATAAAACATTTTACATCTCATCAACATGTACCTTTTTTTCGACGATGAACACGTTCGCTTTCTCAGTCGTCTGCGTCCCATGCACGTCAGGGTTGCGGGATCCGTTTATTGAAGCGAGAAACACACTGTTCTGCAACCTCCGTCAGCATAGCGACGCTTCAGAACGAGCCCCGGGACTTCCTCTTTGAATTCGGGAGCGCGCCATGGGAAGGAGCGCGCGACGAATTAAAGGGTGGTGACGCTGACCGTCATTGTTCGGCCGACATAAAACAGTACTGTTAGTAAGTGCATAGCAATGTTACATGCACTTCATTATCAATTTAATCTGTTGGGGGGGTTCGAAAGCAGTAAAGCAGACACGTACCTTAACGTAGGGTATGTTCATAGTAAGTCCAAAAACAAAAGAATGACTTGACTTGAGAGTGTCTCTGATAATAGCAGCAATTATGGAGTCAAATTGTCATTACATAGTGAAGGTATTCCAAATCGAGGTGACATTTAAGACATTCTGGAAGCGTTAAGGTGTTTATCTTTTTCCCTCAGAAACTGTATATATACATATAATGTCACATTTCGTTTTACCAGCTTAGAACAAACTAGCAGGGACTTGTATTTCGCAGTAAGGTACACCTGGCTTGTTTAGACGTCATCCAGTACAAAGAGCCGATTGGCTACTGGTTACAATTATCAAAAGCCCACCTCAATATGTCATAGATGAACAGCGATTGGTCTATTTTAATGAAAGCAGATTCAAGTTGGTGACAACAAGTAACATCCCATCCTAAAAACATTTTTCAAAGCATTTTACTGATAATGTGCATTGTCATAATTTGAACAATTTCTGTTTTATCTCCGACACATAGTCTGGAAATGTATTCCTGTTTATTATGAATATCACATTTCCGATTGCGCTGCATTGTTCAACCCGCATACATAAAAAAAACCTCCGCTAAGGATCATCAATGAATCATCCAAACATTGTAGCTTTTACGGGACAGACATCACGTTATAGTCTTATACTGAGCATGTGCCGTCCAGTGGCTCAACCGCTCACACATCGAAACCCCTTTACAGATCCATTCCTCCTGGTCACATTAGTCGTGTTACAAAGCCTGGTATGAACAGATCACAATACAAACACTTAATTACACTCATATGACTGCTCCCCCTCGCCTACGTTTTGACCGATTTGAAAAACACAGAAATAAAACACCAAAGAATTTGATTACTTAGAGTTTATAGATGTTTTATTTGTATTTCTATCTTGAAATGATAGATTACAGCGTAAATGCAGCATCGCTTCAGAGCGGGATACCTAATTTCAGTATTCGTGTTTCCTGTGGCTATACAAATAAACGGTTTCAGACCTAGAACTTAAATTTGAAACAAAGAAGAAACAAAAACCAAAAGTGCTTTAACCATTCAGGATCGGATATCCGGAACCGAGTCCAGGCCACACCCATCTCTCGCGGTGGAGGTACAGCGGAGTCTTATCAACACACATTTCTACCCAGAGTTTCTGGTGGTCTACAGCAGAACACGTCTCCTGGAACCAATCTAATCACAACAGAACAGCCCATTCTCTGTTATAAAACAAAACAAAAACTTTGACCCACTAGCACTACTTTCACATTGGTAACAACAAACCCATTACCAATTATGACTGGAAAATGTCCACCTTGAATGCATTTTAAACAGGCAGTAATACACAAAAATATACCTTTTCAAAAGCTGGTGTACATACAATATATAGGTACATACACCAACAGGGATATTTATTAAAGTTACTATATACCTGACCAACATTTTACATTTTGACTTTACATACGTAACAGCAAGTGTCCATGGCTTTAGATTTACTATCAACGTCGTGCTTAAATATTGTCATATAATGTAAATTATCAAAATGTGATGAAGAGTGGCTTGTGCCGATCATAAATATATGTAGCAGTGAAACGAATGCAAGGCGTAGTAGGCCTAATGTACAACTGGGCCCAGTCAGAGGAAGCTACCTGAGATCAAACTCTTTCCTAAATCTCACCCTATTCACTTAATAGTGCACTGTTTTAAACAGGACCCAGAGGGATAATAGGGTGCCATTTGGGATGCAGACACATACAGTGACAACAGTATTAGTACCCAAGATAAAGATGAACAAAACAGTCGGTTGTAAACAACCCAGGTAATGCGCAGAAACGTATACATGCTGTACTACCACAATTGCTCAAGAAAACCTTTATTTTGTAGGTATTTATTGTCATCCATAATTAAACAAAATACTTATTTCTCCTTATAACATTCAAATTTTTCTAAGTACATCTCAGTCTTGAGCAATTGTGTTGTGAGTCTCCATGGCGGTTTGTTTCACTGGGGTTTAAATACGAGGCGACATTAGACATAGTGTTCAACCTGCATGGCACAGGGACCAAACACATGTTGGAAACAACCACTGTAAGGAAGCAGGTTGAGAAGAATCCAAGAACCACTGCAGAAGAGTAAAAAAACCTAAACCGAGTCACCAAGTCTCGAAATCGACAATTAATCACCTCCTTCAAGCCAAGAGTAAATTGGAAAACAGTTGCCAAAAATACTTTAATTGAGGGCCTTCCAAACATGTATAAAACATGTAAGTTCCTGTAAGATCCATTTAGAATCAAAGTGGAACGGGATGCTGTGGTCTGTGCCCTTCCACCACGGACACGAGGCGTGGGTTTAACGTCAACACAAAAAGCTTAGAGAAGACAGAAAGCATTGACCGATAGTAAAACACGGAGGACACTGCAGAAAAGGAGCTCCGTTATCCTTTTAAGTGGGTGTCATGGATTCAGTCGAAAAGATTCCAAACTCTGGAAAATGACTCCATAGCTTATTTCCTGTATTTATTTTATAAAGTTGACTTTTATTATCACTGGTGACAAAATGGAGGTAACCGTGTTTCTCCACTCCCTTATCTCACCTCCTCTCTCTCAACTCTGTTTTATTATGTGTGCAGACTTCCCACAGCGCACTGGAGACTACAAATATTATAATGTGTGCAGACCTCCTACAGCTCACTGGAGACTACAGATATTATAATGTGTGCAGACTTCCTACAGCTCACTGGAGACTACAGATATTATAATGTGTGTAGACTTCCCACAGCTCACTGGAGACTACAGATATTATAATGTCTGCAGACTTCCCACAGCGCACTGGAGACTACAGATATTATAATGTCTGCAGACTTCCCACAGCGCACTGGAGACTACAGATATTATAATGTGTGCAGACTTCCCACAGCGCACTGGAGACTACAGATATTATAATGTGTGCAGACTTCCTACAGTTCACTGGAGACTACAGATATTATATTGTGTGCGGACATCCCACAACTCACAGGTAGCAACAAATATTACGTGTGGAGACCAGAGACCCTACAAAACATATTAAGTTATTGGTAACTAGAGGCCAGAACACAAATCCGGTTACCAATAATCCTCTTCTAATCATTAATCTTGGTTGGCTATGGTGACCAACCGGATCACCAAGTTCACATTTCCCTCCCGATTTGTGCAATTTGAGGGTAGAGAAGCTTCCATCAGGTTCCACGACCATGGTTGAACCAGACCCCTGTGTTAGCTGGTTCATACGACCATGGTTGAACCAGTCCCCTGTGTTAGCTGGTTCATACGACCATGGTTGAACCAGTCCCCTGTGTTAGCTGGTTCATACGACCATAGTTGAACCAGTCACCTGTGTTAGCTGGTTCATACGACCATGGTTGAACCAGTCCCCTGTGTTAGCTGGTTCATACGACCATGGTTGAACCAGTCCCCTGTGTTAGCTGGTTCATACGACCATGGTTGAACCAGTCCCCTGTGTTAGCTGGTTCATACGACCATGGTTGAACCAGTCACCTGTGTTAGCTGCTAATGCATTTGTGTACAAACCACGTTGGTTTCCGTTTTCCACAGCAAATTTTGACCAGTTCATTATGCTAAGAAATTTAATGTTTTCATTCCTGAAAGAAATTAGAGAACTCGCTACAAAAATTGTCATGGCTTTAAAAAAAAGTGAATTTACAAAGTGACCCGTTGAAGTCCAAAGACCTGGACCAAATTTGGCAGATAGTTGTTTGCTCTAAATGTTTTGATATGTCAGCATCCTTATGACTGAGTACTAATCATGTAACGTATTCTCTTTGCATACTGACTGATGGCAGCCACAGTGTGAGTGCGGGTCAATGTGTGACCTCTGACCTCGGTCACGGCCGGTCCTATGTGACCCAGCTGGCCACTCGTATGCGTTTGACTGAGGGGGTCTCGTCCTCCTCTGTGCCCTCCTGGGCTCCTCCTTGCCCTGACCCCAACCCCACCATTGTGGAGGAGGAGTGAAAGTCTGGTTGATGCTCCTCCCTGTCCTCCTCATAGGAGGAGCTGGAGGAGCTGATGCTGTTGGCAGGAGATCTCCCCATCTCTGGTATGTTGGAGGAGGCAGAGTGATGAGGAGGAGCAGGAGGCGGCTGTGACAGGAAACCCGACAGAGGCTGGCTGACACTCCTCTCCCTGGGAGGAGAGATGGGCTCGGACTTGATGTTGATGGTGTTCTGAGTCTGGTTGGTTCTGGTGAGCAAACTGTACCCAAGGAGACCCGGTACCTGGGTACTATGGTTACTAGTCCTGCAGAGCGAAGGAATCATTCATTTAAACCAAAAATTTAAATAATAAATACAGGGATGACAACTACAGTATAAACATAGGGATGACAACTACAGTATAAATACAGGGATGACAACTACAGTATAAATACAGGGATGACAACTACAGTATAAATACAGGGATGACAACTACAGTATAAATACAAGGATGACAACTACAGTATAAATACAGGGATGACAACTACAGTATAAATACAGGGATGACCACTACAGTATAAATACAAGGATGACAACTACAGTATAAATACAAGGATGACAACTACAGTATAAATACAGGGATGACAACTACAGTATAAATACAGGGATGAAAACTACAGTATAAATACAGGGATGACAACTACAGTATAAATACAGGGATGACAACTACAGTATAAATACAAGGATGACAACTACAGTATAAATACAATGGTAAACGCTGTCCCAACTTCTTTCAAATGTGTTGCTGGCATCAAATTTAAAATGTATTTTTCCAAAAACAATACAATTTTTGAGATTTAACATTTGATATGTTGTGTTTGTACTATTGTCAATGAAATGTTGGGATAAATGATTTGCACATCATCGCATTCTATCTTTATTTGCCTTTTTAGCAGCGTTCCAACTTTTCTGGAAGCGTTTGTATAATTTGTAGCATGTACTTTGCAGTATGTACCTTGTATTAAGTTGTGTGTAGTATGTACCTTGTATTAGGTAGTGTGTAGTGTGTAATATGTAACATGTAGTATGTACCTTGTATTAGGTAGTGTGTAGTGTGTACCTTGTATTAGGTAGTGTGTAGTGTGTACCTTGCATTAGGTATTGTGTAGTATGTACCTTGTATTAGGTAGTGTGTAGTATGTACCTTGTATTAGGTAAAAGTGTAGTGTGTACCTTGTATTAGGTAGTGTGTAGTATGTGTATAGTGTGTGGTGCTACTTACACTAGCTGGCCCAGCTCATGGAGTTGCCATGCTGACATGTTAGCTATAGACGTGCCAGAAGGAGAGCTGAAGGTCTGCAGACTGGACAGGTCTGGACTGCTCAGGGAGTCGTCTGAAACACCAGTGTACAACACACTACAGTTTAGGCCTGTCACTAACCTCTATCCTCTAACCTCTATCCTCTAACCTCTATCCTCTAACCTCTATCCTCTAACCTCTATCCTCTAACCCTGCAGACTGGACAGGTCTGGACTGCTCAGGGAGTCGTCTGAAACACCAGTGTACAACACACTACAGTTTAGGCCTGTCACTAACCTCTATCCTCTAACCTCTAACCCTGCAGACTGGACAGGTCTGGACTGCTCAGGGAGTCGTCTGAAACACCAGTGTACAACACACTGCAGTTTAGGCCTGTCACTAACCTCTAACCTCTAACCCTGCAGACTGGACAGGTCTGGACTGCTCAGGGAGTCGTCTGAAACACCAGTGTACAACACACCACAGTTTAGGCCTGTCACTAACCTCTAACCCTAACCCTGACCTCCAAAGTTAAAACTGACTTCTAACCATAACCCTATGACCCAGGTAATAACCGCTGACACTAAGACTTGAAACCCAATTCCTGCCCTCAAACTTTTGTAATGTAGTTGAACTATGCTTCCTAAATTATATGTACATATATGCAATTACCTAAAATTACTTCAATTATGTAACATTCTTTAAATTGTCGTTTTTAAAGGTTTTTTTTACTGAATATACACTCAAAAAAAGGAACCCTTCTTTCTCACTCAAAAATATAATTTTCAACTTTATTGGAAAGAAAGGAAAAGATTCAGTGGTATCTTTTTCCAGAGCTGTAAACATTGGCCACGTATACCTATAAAACTAGTCAGTATGTTTACGGTATGGGTTAACAGAATATGAACTGAGATAAAAGTCAGATTTTCCATAGACAGGTGTGTCAATGCTACGGCCTGTCATCATACCATTGTTATAGGCAGAGGGGGTTCCTGGGTACATCAGGCCCTGCTGACACAGACTGGGTGTGGTCACGTACACCACTGGAGTGGCCAGGGATTGGCTGGACGGGCAACTGCTGCTCCTCTGATTGGTCTGCAGACAACACAAAGACACACATATTTAAACAAGGCTATACATGCATTTAGCCGAAACCTCTGTTAAAGCAGCAAGTCATTTAGTCAACCCAGTACATTTTGAAATGTGAGATGAGATTTATCCTGCAATACCCAGTAGCACCACTGGGTGTCACCATTGACAAAGGAAACTTGAGAGATACAGGACCTAGAGATGAAATAGAGGTTAGAACAATGGGCCTTTACAGACCCACAGCACTGCTGAACAACTGTAATATTGGGAAATATCCAGTTGCATTGACCTCCAGGCTGACTGACCAGATAACAACTCAACATCAATAACTAATTTCCCTGGACAAACTCACACTCCCTCTAGTCAAATATACCACTTCGCTTCCAAAACAGCTGGGATGCTGTGTAAAATGTGAAAACTAAGTTCAAGGATTTATTCCTATATTTGACAACATATGAACATATCAAATGTTGAAACTAAGAAATGATATTGTTTTTAAAGATATACATGCATTTTGTGAAACAGGTTCGTAGCTGTATATCACTGTTGAAGGAGATTAACGGCAAAGCAAGTAAACACATAATAACACTAGTTCCCCCGCACACAAACACCCTATGATGAGTAATAAAACAAGTCAGACGAACACATCACTATGTTGTTTCTGCAATACATTGTAAGACACTGAGCCGGAAGATTCAAGGTCTCTTGTTGTCGATGAAATAATCAGAAATGAGGTCATGCACCCCGCTGGAAAAGGGAAGAGGAGCCTGCACTCCCTTCCTTCATGACATTATTTCTGTGTGGATCACCAGGCTATATTACAGCAGTTCTCTGTGTGGACCACCAGGCTATAATGCAGCAGTTCTCTGTGTGGACCTCCAGGCTAAGTCACAGCAGTCCTCTGTGTGGACCACCAGGCTATAACGCAGCAGTGCTCTGAGTGGACCACCAGGCTATAACACAGCAATACTCTGTGTGGACCACCAGGCTATAACACAGCAGTTCTCTGTGTGGACCACCAGGCTATAACACAGCAGTTCTCTGTGTGGACCACCAGGCTATAAAACAGCAGTTCTCTGTGTGGACCACCAGGCTATAAAACAGCAGTTCTCTGTGTTGACCACCAGGCTATAACACAGCAACACTCTGTGTGGATCACCAGGCTATAACACAGCAACACTCTGTGTGGACCACCAGGCTATAACGCAGCAACACTCTGTGTGGACCACCAGGCTATAAAACAGAAATTCTCTGTGTGGACCACCAGGCTATAAAACAGAAGTTCTCTGTGTGGACCACCAGGCTATAACACAGACATTCTCTGTGTGGACCACCAGGCTATAAAACAGAAGTTCTCTGTGTGGACCACCAGGCTATAAAACATAAGTTCTCAGTTGTGGACCACCAGGCTATAACGCAGCAACACTCTGTGTGGACCACCAGGCTATAACAC
>JACXGK010011376.1:0-16158 GCA_016801125.1 Novumbra hubbsi
CTGTCTTCTACCCTACCCCTCTGTCTTCTATCCTACCCCTCTGTCTTCTGTCTTCCCTCTCTGTCTTCTACCCTACCCCTCTGTCTTCTATCCTACCCCTCTGTCTTCTGTCTTACCCCTCTATCTTCTATCCTATCCTCTGTATTCCTTGGCCTGTCAGTATATCCTTTACTTTATTACAGCAGGCAGAAAGTCTTTGTGCAGGACGTGTGTCTTCGCCAGTCTTTCTCCCCGATGCCGGTCCCTCCCTCCCTCTTTCCTCGGTCTCTCCTCTTAAAACTTTAACCAGTCCTACATGCTGCATGTGTATCTCTCTTCCACCTAAAGGGATTACTTAACAGTGATTGGCCAGAGTCTCCTGGAGGCATAACTCAACTCCTTTAATTGGACGTTCTCCTCGGAATACTGATGGAGAGAATTCCACAGCCTGACGGATCTAAACAGGGAGCTGGTCTCCTTGGAGACGCAGAAATCAATTAGATTCCATGGAGCTGTGTTGAATGTACACACACACCACTGTCAGCATCCTTGAAGTCCCAAAAAGCAAACTATATAATGTATTAGTAGGGCCCATAGGGTAAAGGCTAAAAGTAGTGCGTATGTAGAGAAAAGTGAGCCATTTGGGTATCAAACACATCAACTGCTGTCAGCATTATCCCGTTTAAGAACGTCACTCCTGTCATCAAATCCCTCCTCCCCTTTCAGACGCCTACTCCTGTCATCACATCACTACTCCCCTTTAAGACCATCACTCCTGTCATCACATCACTACTTTCCTTTAAGACAGTCACGCTTGTCATTACACCACTACTCCCCTTTAAGACCATCACTCCTGTCATCACATCACTACTCCCCTTTAAGGCCTTCACTCCGTTCATCACATCAATACTCCCCTTTAAGACAGTCACTCCTGTCATCACATCACTACTCCCCTTTAAGACCATCACTCCTGTCATCACATTACTACTTTCCTTTAAGACAGTCACGCTTGTCATTACACCACTACTCCCCTTTAAGACCATCACTCCTGTCATCACATCACTACTCCCCTTTAAGGCCTTCACTCCGTTCATCACATCACTACTCCCCTTTAAGACGCTCACTCCTGATGGATGAAGATCCCATTACCTTGATGGTGGGAAGCACCAGGTCCATGGCTGCACACTGTCTTGGCGTCAGACTACGAGCTTCCTCTCTAATCACATGGTCCTGCAGAGAAAACCAAAAAAGATCTCAAGAACACTATTTTTAACACACAACGCAAAAACACACCTACCCACACACACACACAGATGCACACTTACCCATACGGAGTCACATGCATGGACGGATTTTACTTCCGATCTTTAAATATGATAATGATGCTATATAGTACTGTAGCTCCATACAGGATAATGAAGCCATAATGTGTGACGAGGACAATATACCAACCTGCTCCTGATCCATAATATCAACTAGTTAACAACACATTTAAAACTGTTAAAAAAGCATGAATCAAACCTGTGGTATACAGTATCATATAACCCAGCCTTCAGCTAATCATCCAATAAGCATTCAGCATTCTGATCTCTAATCACCTGGTTTTTAATTACACTGAAAACTTGTTTTTAAGCACCATTAGGCATCTCATGGATTTGTGATATATTGGGAGTATACCACACCCCTGTGTGCTTTATTGAGTACTTATACCACGGCTATCGGGCAATCAGCATTCAGGATGTGAACCACCTGGTTTATGAAGCAGCATACAGTATACTCTCTAACAACAGTTAGGTTCAGACACCTTAAACATGACATGTCTTCAAAGATATCAACTATTAAATAAAATAAAAAATACAGTATTGTGAGCTGTTGTAAACATATTGGGAAGCAAACAATATTGCATAATGTACACTCCTATAAAGTCATAGGTAAGTAGAATGAACTCAAGTTGCATTAGCAGGGTAGAGGAGGAGTGGGCTTAGCAGAGATTAAGTCTGGATGTAATCACTATGGGAACTAACTCCAATTTACACAGATTTACTGCTCTGGAGGAAGTAAGCTGTGTGCAAGACTCTAACATTTGATTATCGCAACAGTGTGTGTGTGTGTTCTTGTGCATGCGCACTAATGTCACATGCAATATGTTTCTCATTGATTCTGTCTGTTAACCATCTGTCCTTTCAGGATCAGTTCCGTAACATCAGTCCTAATGCCTGGTATTGATCAGATGTTTAACAGTGGAGGGCAGTGTGTGTGTGTTTAACTGTGACTGCACTCTGACAGACCAGAGATTACAACAACCCAGCACTGCCTATTAAACTCCGTATTAAATACACTTGTTCTCTCTCGATTACATCCATTACATTTTGCTCCCCACGTGGTAGAATACTTCTCTGTTTTACAGTCCTTTCAGGGATTTGTTGGTACTCTCAGGTACAATGATACAAAGACACTTCACCACACAGACAGTTTCTAAGGGGCCAGGCCTACCTTAAGGACCCAGGCCTACCTTAAAGACCCAGGCCTGTCTTAAGGACCCAGGCCTACCTTAAGGACCCAGGCCTACCTTAAAAACCCAGGCCTACCTTAAGTTTGGAGAGTTGTCCCAGGTCCTTGGCAGCACTGAAAATCATCTGCGCTCCTTGCTAAGAGGCAAAAACAGACAAGCAGGAGACAGATAAACATAGACGTCAAAGACCCTCAAAAACTGAATGAAATGAGAAGGAAAACGCTAAATGAATGAAGGATTGTAAGTCTCTGGAGTTGTGAGATGATCACTTTGGGGTGATGTCAGCCTTGTTCAGGCTTTCATACTGTGTTATGTGTACCGTATATGTGGAGTGCTGAAAACACACAACACATTTTTCAGTCAAATCTTTTTTCATTTTTCTTTTTATTCAGTCCTGGGAGATGAGGTACAGTAATTGGAAAATAGCCCAGCTATGATGTCGACCAATTAACTTAGTTGGTGCCAGCTAACAAGTAATCACTGCAATCCCTGTATCACACCAGAACCAGGGTTGGCTTGTGTCTAGTTCTGCAACTGAGTGTAATAGCTACT
Organism: Novumbra hubbsi; assembly: GCA_016801125.1. Classification (NCBI taxonomy): domain Eukaryota; kingdom Metazoa; phylum Chordata; class Actinopteri; order Esociformes; family Umbridae; genus Novumbra; species Novumbra hubbsi. Next base: position 3,044 of record JACXGK010011376.1, read on the forward strand.
TTTTATCACTGTTAGAATAATGTCTTATGGGGCAGCCGCCAAATGGTCAAGTGTGCTATACCAGTAACTAGAAGGTTACTGGTTCTAATCTCTGAGATGTCAAGGTAAAAACAATCTGTGCCAATTGTTCTTGTTAAGTGTGTGTTTGCAAGTTTCTATTTGTGTTCCTGGATGTTTATTGAGATAACATAATGTCTTACAGTCTGGTCGTTGAGAGGTGGTAAGACTATCATTCTCTCAATTGTGTTCAGGACTATCTTCCACAGTTCCTTCAGCACTCGTTTCAACACAGTCTTCTCACAGATCTTGGCGAATAAAATCAAACTGCAGAGAAAGAAACACAGCAGAAATAAGTCAAAAAAATCACATCATATATAAAATGCAGTTAAAGGGACATTTCAAATCCAATTTTGTGAAATGTTTTCAAACTGCTACATTAGTTTAATATCAAAATGACATCAGTTGTGTAGATCCTCCAACCGAAACAAGAGCACATAATAAATCGTCTAAAGCAGGGCGTTAGAGGGTGCTTATCTTTTCAATTCATTTAGGATTGATGCTTATAGCTAAATCTACACAATCAATGTTCAACTAGATAGTTCCTAGTTTTGAGGTCTGAAAACGTCTGACAATGGTTCATGTTTGCCCTTTAAAGATGAAACAATTCAGGCCATGTCATAAAAGCCAAGGCGCCTTAGGAAGACAACATGATCAAATGTAGAGTTAAAAACAAACATGCTATGTGGAATACATCTTGTGGCACCATCTTTACATGGTAATCTCTGTCAATGGAAACCTTTGGCTAAAGAGATAGGCGAAAGGATTTAGTATTTGCATATTATTAAGAGGATTCTACTGTAATACCCCATTGGCCTCGATGTTGCAGTGATTGTCTGAGAGAGAATCATACAGCTTATACCCACACACTTGGACGCGTGCACACACACGCATACACACACACGCATTGCACACACACACACACACACACACACACACACACACACACACACATGCATGCACACATACAGTCATGCTCTTTCAGGGAGGGATGCAAGAGAAAAGAAGATGCAAAGTAATGTAGGAAAACAAATATCTCCCTGGTGAATACTGGATTGAATATCGATATGGATGTTACCACTCTCAAGTAAAGAAAACACCTACAGCAATAACTAATACACACGACACAAGGCACACCTATTGACATGGCAGAGACATCACACTAGGCAGACTTCGAAATGAAATGTTTTCCCAGGTACAAACAAACGTCCATATATGATTTTAAAAGGTGCTACTACGGGCATTGGTGAGTACTATTAGGTTAGGTCGAAGGGTTTTGAAGCTGCAGTCTTCAAGAGTCAATCCCATGTTTAGGACATTTTGGGTTATTCTTCTGAGGTTTAGAGGACATTGTGACAGTTATGAAATGACAGCGGAATTACATATACATGGGGGTGAGGTGTTGGAGCGTGGAATTAAACCAGGTCTCCAGTGGGGAGAGGGTTGAAATGTGTATAACTCTGAAATATTAACGCCAGATTGTCACTGCAATTCTTTTGTTTAAGACTCCTTGAGACAAACCTTAACCCTTAATGTCCGTTAAACTCTCTTTTAAAAAAGGGCTGCTGAGTTTGTGAAGAAGCTGAAGAATCAAATTTTTTATCGAATTTTTTTAATGCCTGTCATCTCATAGCCTCATTTCTTTTACATTACAGGCCACTTATGTCAGTGCTACATTTTGGTGATGTGATATATAGGCATGCATCCATGTTGGTGATTTGATATGTAGGCATTCATCAGCGTTGGTATTGTGATATATAGGCATCCATCCGTGCTGGTGATGTGATATATAGGCATGCATCCGTGTTGGTATTGTGATACATAGGCATCCATCCGTGTTGGTGATGTGATATATAGGCATGCATCCGTGTTGGTATTGTGATACATAGGCATTCGTCCATGTTGGTGATGTGATACATAGGCATTCATCCATGTTGGTGATGTGATATATAGGCATCCATCCATGTTGGTGATGTGATATATAGGCATCCATCCGTGTTGGTGATGTGATATATAGGCATGCATCCGTGTTGGTATTGTGATACATAGGCATTCGTCCATGTTGGTGATGTGATACATAGGCATTCATTCATGTTGGTGATGTGATATATAGGCATCCATCCATGTTGGTGATGTGATATAAAGGCATTCACCCATGTTGGTGATGTGATATATAGGCATTTATCCGTGATGGTGATGTGATACATAGGCATTCATTCGTGTTGGTGATGTGATATATAGGCATGCATCCGTGTTGGTACTGTGATATATAGGCATTCGTCCATGTTGGTGATGTGATATATAGGCATGCATCCGAGTTGGTACTGTGATATATAGGCATTCGTCCATGCTGGTGATGTGATATATAGGCATTCATCCATGTTGGTTGATGTGATATTTTGGCATTCATCTGCGGGTTGCCCACCCCTGCTCTAACCAAACTCACCAAACTCAAGCCTAACTAGTTTACTCACCTAACTGTTCAACCTCTATCCCATCTAGTTAACTTGCCCAGCTGTTTAACTTCCTGCTTAGCTGCTGCATGCATTCACAAACTAAATGGATGTAATTATTAATACTCAGTTAATCCTACAATAACAAACACATGCTTTTCATCCAGAAGGTACACAGTGTATGAACCAATAAACAAACGGGTTACAAACCCAACCCTCAAAATGTGTAGGCTAACTGAAGGTCATAAACAGACACCATATTTTTATCCAGGAGATCAATGGACAGGCTGACCAGCTACTTACTGCAAATCCAGCTGCTAATATACATGTACGGACATACTTTTTATCCAGGAGGTCCATGAGTGGTCTGAGGACGGTCTCAGCATCCATGGCGGCGTTGCTCTTCCCCGCAGCACTCCCCTTCATCTGGACCAACTCCTGGTTCATCTGCTTCACACAGTCCTCAATCACCGGTTTAAAACTAGGCAGGGAAACAACACGAATAAGCAAATGGACACACACACCCACACACAAAACACACGCACAAAACACACGCACACACCTGGCACCGAAGACCGCACAGAGCTCATCCATTACGGTGTTGAGTTTGTTTTGCAATTCCTTCAGCAGGTCGCTGGCCTCTGCATCCAGCTGCCGCAGCAACAAGGAGACAACCCATAATTAGCCATACATCATTCTGTCTATATATCATATCACCACATGTATCTTCACCTGACATTTGAATACATCACTCACTTTATTCTTCACTTACAGGAACGGCATTTAAATTGGCAGTGTGTCACGACAGTAGTCCAGTATGTAGGGAATAAGGTGCCATTTGGGTAAGTGTGTGTGTGTGTGTCTGTGTGCGAGTGCATCTATATGTATCTGTGTATGTGACGATTAGTGACATTAAGGACATTAGTTTAGACGGATGCAGCCACAGACTAGCTCTCCATGTCTAATGCCAATGGTGAATGGTTGACCCTTCTGGAAGGCATTACACAGTGCTCAAGATGTTTTCATCAGCATAACTCAGACTGACGTGTTTACCTGTGGTTTGACAGTATTAGTCATCATCACAAGTCATTTATTGTGTAACTTTCACCCCCATATAAATGTAAAGGTTGTTTTAATGCCCTTTTGGTCACTCCTTATGACACTATGAGCTCGGACTTAAACCACAATAAACTGAAAGGTATGAAATTGTTTTCTTGAAAATGCCAAGTGAAAACGGTAAGTCCCACCACCCATGCCCTACTTACTACCGATTAACCATCACTTTATTATCCCGTCATTACTTGTACATAGCCGAAATATTAAGTTACTAAAAAATACAAGATTGTGAAATAGGGAACCTAGCTGCCATTTAACTGTCCACTTACAGCTTAAGTGGGTTGTTGTGCGCTTGGGTTTTGTTTCAGGTGTTCCCATGCTGTGTTGCTGTTATAATCAGGTGACTGGTGTCTATCTATAGGTTTGGCAAGCGCTTTGCGGGGACAGCTACCACAAAGCCTGGTTTGCAAGTCAGGCCACACTACTGGTGTCTGTGTCAGCTTGGGTCACGCTTGCCCCGCCCTCCTCTAACACTGCCTTGGGCTGCAGGATGACACTCATGAGACACGTCTCTCTTCTGGAAAGACTGAATGCCATCGGGGGCGTCAGCTCCATGTGCCTTGTACAATTGGGATGGGACAGTGGCCCATTAGCATCGAAGTCTCCTCTCAAGCAGTGGAGGATGAGCTCACGGTTTCTACTGTATGCAGAGAGCCACGTTCGGATGACCGTGAGATGTCTCCAGGGGGGTCAGAGAGCCACGTTCGTATGACCGTGAGATGTCTCCAGGGGGGTCAGAGAGCCACGTTCGGATGACCGTGAGATGTCTCCAGGGGGGTCAGAGAGCCACGTTCGGATGACCGTGAGATGTCTCCAGGGGGGTCAGAGAGCCAAGTTCGGGTGACTGTGAGATGTTTCCAGGGGGGTCAGAGAGCCACGTTCGGATGACCGTGAGATGTCTCCAGGGGGGTCAGAAAGCTCAAGAACACAGAGACAATCTCCCTTCTATTTGACAGTGGCCCATTTCTTGTGGTGCAGAGTGTGCGAGTACCACATTGACTGTCCCGACCGCCCTAACAGAAACCAGGTTCTGTGGGAAATCCCTTCCTTCTGGTCGTTTGGTTGCTGAATCCATCTTGCCTATTTTCCGGACTGCATTGAGCAGCGGAAGTCCACTCTTACTCCAAGTATCTGCTCCATGGAGGAGAACAGGGGATTGTGTGGGAACCGGCATTGTGGCATATTTGTGGCATATTTAGGCAACTGGCTCCTGATGGCGGAATCAAGAGAGCAAGCAGTGTGTGACACTGTCACTTGAGGAAAACCGGGGAAAAGCTGTCAGACCCCTGGTCGGCTCATTTTCTTGAATCCAGAATTGGATTCAGGAACCATGCATATTTGTCACAGCAAACAGCAGAAAGATTTCACCTATGCTTTTTCCATTTTCAGCTAAGCATTTTAGTGCAATTTTCGCTCTAAACGTCCCAATGGGCAGAGTCTCGTCATACGCAGGGATCATAATAGACATGTCTGCAGGTGTCAGGCCTGCTGTGTGAGGTCTCAACACGGGATGTGGTGAGTTGTTCAGGGCACACACCACCTGTAGCGGTTGTCAGCCATCTTGGTCCTCAAGCGACTTAGCTCTCTAGTCTTCTTAACATACGTGTGGATCAGCAGCCTAGACGGTGGCCCCCCAGATAAAGTATGAGAGACAAAGATGACAGGTGATGATGTGAGTCGTGGTCGGTTCTTTTCAATGGGCAATGTGGGTGTTCTGTTGCGATCCTGCCTTTCCTCTGGATGTGCTGCATGCTTCTCCATCGCTGGGGACCCCGTCAGACTTATGGCTCTGGATTCAGCTAAAGATGTTTGCTTCTCTGGACTGTTCCTCTTTCAAGTTATCCATGGAAGTCAGTAATGGTCAGATGTCGCCTACCAAGTACGCTTCCGATACACTACCGGAATGCGATGCCAACCGCATGCTTTATTCGTTTGGTTGCTAATGTGTGAGAATGTGTGAAAATGAACGTGTTTGATCTCAATAAACGTATTCACTCAACTTAAGACCTAGAACTAGAAGGGGGAAAAGGCGACAATATTCCTCTGAGCCAGTAGAGGGCGATGTGCCGGCAGTAGCCGTGTAGGGTATTACGGAGAGAAGTCCCAAAGTTGACCAATCATGATAAACGGGCTCAGACCTCAGGTAGTAGATGTTGAGTTGCCTCATAGAAGCACGCAGCGTGTACAGTGCAAACACCCAAAAAGAAGAGTGAAATAACCCCATACATACACATTGTGGTAATTGGTCAAAATGACGAACCATGCTGACGGTTCAATGGGTTGACTGACTGGGATTTGTGATGCAGCAAAATGGACACAACCTTACATTTCTGGGAGGCTTTATCACCTGGGTGTAAAAGCTACTGCACGTTCCACTCAGAGACTAGAAGGCAACGGATGCCATGAAGTTTCCACACGATTTGGCTTATGGATCAGCTACCACAGGCCATCTACTGTAGTTTGGTGTCCACTGGACTGGCTTTGGAAGGGATGGTATTAACTCCTTTGTGTTACAACAGTGCCATGCGTGGTGATTTCGGTATCGTTTCAAGACCCAAATTGTTATGGATCTTATTTTTATGAAATTACTGTTCTGTAATTTCTTGACACGTTGAGTGATATGTTGAGTCTGAAAGATGTGTTATTTTCGAATTCCATGATGACGTCTGTGTGATTGTGCTGGTAACCAGTTTGCTAATTTAGTTGGAAACACTTTCACTGCCAGACAGCCAATCATATGTTTTAATGCTAAGGTCTGCCTAATGGAGAAAAAAAATTTACTTTATCAATCTGATTTAGCATTTCTAAACAACATGTACGTCCAAACGATTGACTGGTTTTGCACATTCATGATACAAGCAGACAAAGGATTATGTTTGTTATCCATTACATGTAGACATCATTAAGAATAGTTTTCCACTGCTGAAATGACAAGGGAGTTTATAGCTTTACCAGGTTGATGTCTTTTTAGAATATGCTACATCTCTGCTACTTAAATCACTAGTAACTACTTAAGCAACCAGCTACAGAGACAAAAAACTCTATCATTTTAGATGATGGCAGATGTACTGACACGTCTACAATATTGCCCAAATTGCACACTATTCCGTATTATGTTAGATTACCTTTAGTATACTGGTCACAATTAACGTACTATCATAAGTAGGGAACAGGGTGTCATTGAGCAAGCACATTTCATTTGTTCAGATGTCTTAGTGACAGAGAAGGGAATGCCCTTCAGAGAGGGAAGGGTGCAGCTGGGGAGATTTGTAAGCATTTGAAAAGCTAATCAGTGTGTGTGAAATCTAGCATGGAGCATTTTGAAGCTTGTGGGCCGAGGAGAGATCATCAGAAAGCTCTTGAACCCAGGATGCAGGTGGGGGCACACTGACGACTCCACTAAACTGACTGATTCCAGGATGCAGGTGGGGGCACACTGACGACTCCACTAAATGAGCCATGCCAAGAAACACCAAGCCAAAAACAAAAACGGCAGGACCCGGAGACTTGACACCACTGTTGGAAGTGACGAGGCTGAAAGGGGGATGAATGAATACTGATCCCTGACAAATAGATGGGGATCTTTCTGTCCAGGGGGCGCATGGGTAGCTCTAAATCCATAGGCACTGTGGCACAGGCTGCTGAGAGGTTCAAAAATGCTAGTGGTGGGGGAGGGGGAGGGGGTGTACTGCTGAATGACAGAGGAGCACAAGGTTGAGGGGGCGGAGTGGGGTTTTATTACAGATCTGGGGCCATGTTTTATTATAGTTCAATACATGGTGGTTCGGACAGTTAAGTCCTATACAGTGGTGGTGTGGATAGTTATTCTATAATAAAAGCTCACACACTATAGGCTCCGGATTTTATGGTAGGATGGTTATGAGTCCTGTGTTTTGTAAAGAATGTTATGGGACAGGTCAAAGTAGCAACTGAGAATTATATTTTGGTGACTTTAGTCAGTTAGGAAATTAGTTAAATAAAATGATTGACTTAAAAACGATAACAAAAAAGAACAGATGGTTGGAGTTGTATGTTTAGTGGGTGAATGGAAAGGGATAAGAGACCTATACAACACACACCTTGCAAAAGGACACAGCCCCCTCCTCCTTGAGAGAGAGCAGGGTAGAATGGGGAAACACAAGACCACAGGAGACAAAACTCAGGGCATTTCAAATGTTAGAAACAGGAAAGAGACAGCATGCACTTAACATAAGACTGTAGCTACTGTATATGATCAGGGTAAGACAAACTGATGGACAAATGGAGACAGACAGCAGAGGGCCAGACAGACAAACAAACAGAGACAGACAGCAGAGGGCCAGACAGACAAACAAACAGAGACAGACAGCAGAGGGCCAGACAGACAAACAATCAGAGACAGACAGACAAACAAACAGAGACAGACAGCAGAGGGCCAGACAGACAAACAAACAGAGACAGACAGACAAACAAACAGAGACAAACAGAGACAGACAGCAGAGGGCCAGACAGACAGATGAGAGAAAGAAAATGTCAATGCCAAGTCACCAGGACTGTCACCAGGACATGAATCAAACAATTCTAAAATGAAGTACATAAAACAAACAAAGTAAATTGACATGGTGGAAAAGGTAGAGTTAGAATAGATGAGATATTTATGATAAGATGGTTACAGATCTAGGAAAGGCTGTCTAATGGGGTAGGATTTGGGCCTTGGTGGATACCGGGAAAAAGGATAGGTGAAGAAGAGATACAGACCTGCAGTTCGGAGATAGAGTAAAGCTAAGTGTTAAGAGGTGTGTGTGTGAAGGAGAGAAGGGGTGTGTGTGAAGGAGAGAAGGGGTGTTGGTGAAGGAGAGAAGGGGTGTTGGTGAAGGAGAGAAGGGGTGTTGGTGAAGGAGAGAAGGGGTGTTGGTGAAGGAGAGAAGGGGTGTTGGTGAAGGAGAGAAGGGGTGTTGGTGAAGGAGAGAAGGGGTGTTGGTGAAGGAGAGAAGGGGTGTTGGTGAAGGAGAGAAGGGGTGTTGGTGAAGGTAAGAAGGGGTGTTGGTGAAGGAGAGAAAATGTGTTGGTAAAGGTAACTCTAACAGACCTGTTTGCCCCCCATGGATTCAAACATCTTCTCCAGTTGAACTCTAAGCTGCTGGATGTTGTTGATAAGGATGCAGGGCTGTCAAAGAGACACATATTATACAGTACATCTACTATAATAAGAATACAAATAATACTTTCATAAGAATACAACTAATACTATAAATAGCATACAACTAATAATATAATAAGTATACAAATTATACAAATATTATAATGAGGATACAACTAGTACTATAATAAGGATACAGCTATTACTAATACTATAATAATGATGCAACTAATACCAAAACTATAATAAGGATACCACTAATACAATAATAGGGATACAACTAATACTAATAAGGATACAACTAATACCAAAACTATAATAAGAATACAACTAATACAATCCTAGGGTTACAACTAATACTTATAATATAACAACTACTACTTTCACTACGGATACTACTGTTGTTCCTTCTACACCACTAATTCAATACAACTACTACTATTGTTTCTAATACTGACATGGCAAAGCTATCTATACCACAACAACTACTACTGCTAATACTACTACTACAACCACTACAATTGTTTTTACTAGTGATAATACTATCCCTACTACAACAACGGCTACTGCTGGTGCTACTACTACTGAAAGTGCTACTTTTGAACTAGTACTACTTCACTAATTCTAATACTAATACTATAGGATGATAGTGGAGGCTATAACGGACACATGTTTTATGCAGAAGCTCCAGGATATTGAAAGCCCCATGTATTGGGAATGTAGGCACAGACATGTCTGTGCCTTTTTCATCTACATGAAATATAATAATTATGTGCGGCCCCGAGTTCCTGATAAAACTTACCACTTTTTCTTGGTTTAGATACAAGCCAAAATCCTTGGTTATGATTGCAGCATATTGCAGAAGGACTTTGTTGATGGTCTGTACATGTAAGTAAAAGAATAAACTATATTAATATGGTACGATAATAGAACATTAAATAACACAAATAATTTCGGGGAATTTACTCACGTAGGTCCATGCACACGCTTGCATGCACTTTCACCGGAGACCTTACATGCTCTAACACACACACACACACACACACCCACACACACCCACACACAGCTAGGGATCACCGGTTAGGAGTTAGTATAAGGGATCAGGGTTAGAAGTTGGGGCTGGACCTTAGCAAAGCGGCACATAAAATGAGCCAGGGCCTGTGGGTTGGGGCACTCCAGTTTCTTAATGATTTCAAAACTCTGGTTGAGCTGAGTAAACACATCCACCACGGAACAGGAGAACAGGACATGCTCCGATGTTGGCTGAAACTGCAGGGAGAAAAAGAGAAAAGGAGTCAGAGAGAGAAGAACAGAGAGGCGGAGAGGTGAAAGGGAGAGGAGACAGAGTAGGGAAGACATGAGGGAGACGGATGGAGAGAGAAGAGAGAGAGGGAGAGAGATGGAGCGAGAGAGATGGGGAGGAGGGAGGAGAAAGTGAGCGGGATAGAAGGAAAGAGCGATGGAATGAGAAGGGGAGTGAGAAAGAGAGAGAGGGAATGAGGGTGTTGAGAGGAACGAGATTTGCTTTAGTATCTCATAGTGGTGCTGGGTTGCAGGGTGCAGCGTGTCAACACCGATGTTATTCCTCCATCTCTCACGGTGAAGAGACAGGGGGACACCAGGCTGTGAATGGAGGAGGAGGAGGAGGAGAGTACGCACGCCCAGCTTTTTGTCGCTCCCCAGAGCACCGTGAAGGAAGTCCATGGCAACCTCCTCATTCTCGGAGAGCCACTGGATGACAAACGGCTCAAACCACCTGGAGGACGTGCACACACACACACACACACACACTTTAGAATTCCCTGCTGTGATCCTTGGTTAAGGGCATTCACCAGAGAAAGTGATAATAAATAAGGTGTGTGTGTGTTTGTGTGTCTTTTGAAGGGGTTGTGCGTTTGAGTAACAGCAGCAGGTGGGCGGGAACGTGAGCCTTCAGTCATGACTCACATTGTAATGGATTGGATGCTGTTTGATCAGCAGAGACGGGAAGGTGTGTGTGTATGAGAGGGCACTAGCAAGGTTGTCTGAGAGAGCAGTCATCCATATCTTTACATATGTTAAGCAATCATCTGTCTGTTACCTGACCTTCAATGCATTCTCTTCCGTATTTTACTTGATTTTGAATGCTAATTTGTAAAGGACATTTGGGTTGAAATATGCGTGACAGGGTTGGGATGAATCCTATTTCCGTTGAGTCAATTCAGAACTTTTGTCTGTGCATTTGTGCTGTGTGTTTGTGCAGTACAACTGTGCGTGTTTGTGCAGTACAACTGTGTGTGTTTGTGCAGTACAGTACATAACTGTGCCAAGTGCAAGAAATACTCAGGAGATGTAAGGCACATGCGTGGCTGCGTGCGTTTAACCACTTACAAAGAATACTCAGGGGGTGTGTCCTTGAAGGCAGCCAATTCGCGGACGTACTCGTTGTGGAACCACTTGACTTTGAAGTGAAGATTCATGTACTCTGTGCTCTTGCATAGCCGGTGCTTTTCGTGTTCTGTCCAAGGAAATGAACAGGCAGAAGTAATGTCAGAATGTCAGCATGCATGTCTGGGCGAAATATGATGTGGTGACTTACAGTACCAGTCAAAAGTGTGGACACACTTAGTCCAGACAGTTCTGGTCAAGGTACCAGTACATTATTCACAGCGGGCCCATCTCTATTAAGTGAGTAGCCTAGCCAATCACCAATCTGAATTCACAGAAAAGTTATCAAAGCAAAATTAACAAAGGATTCACAGTTAATAGTGTTTGCGTTGCGATTCCACTTGATTTACCTGCCAGCCTGTTTGAAAATTCTAGATCTGGATACACTGTGGATATACAGTGGCTCTCAAAAGTACTCTCCCTATTGGACTACACATGTTACAGTGTTACAACATGAAATCAAACCGATTTAGTTTGCCAGTGATCAACACCTGTCTCTGGGATGTCCAACAGTTGGTTAGTAGAATTCTTAAACAAACACCACCACACCAATGCTTCACCATGAGGAAAATTGAACATTCAAAGCAAATCCAGAATAAGGTTCTTCAAAGGCACCAATTTTCTAGGCATTGAATATCTCCCGGACACAGTTTAGTCCATTATTAAAACCCAAATCCGGGTTGTGGTTAGAGACCACGGCTCCTTGTTCCTGTCTTTCCCCAAAAAGTTGACAAGGAAAGTTTTGAGTGAGGAACAGAAGGGTTAAATTTAAGGGACCACTGCAAATTGAGCCCTTCTGTTCCGCCCTCGAAACAATCCTTGTCAACTATTTTGGAGTAGGGTATTTTTTACTGAGCTATAGATCTGTCTGAATCGTGTTTGGACAGGAACACCTCTCGCCTATGAAGTAGTGTACCTCATTTGATCCTTAATCAAAGGGTGCCGACAGGGCTGTGTGCAGCCCAAGAGCCTCTACAGGACCAGACCTGAAACACCTCTGTGTTATTGGGGCTGGATCAAATACCTGCACACCCCACACCATGACTTATGCAGTGGCCAGTAAGTCCCTGTCTAATGGGCTGACTGGAACAAATACAGACACTCTTCCCCTTTTTCCTTCCAAATTCAGCGCTGATCCATTGCCTATAAATCCAGGACTGGGTGTGAACAGACTGCTCATTCACACTGGACATTAGTGTCTGCTACATAACTAAAAAGGACTTTCAGCCTACGCCTAAGTCCTACGGCCTTAAATAAGCACACAAGAGACTTTTCTTTTAGCACAAATATCCAAATGTCTCGGGAAATGTATTAAAACATCCAAAGTATATTTTCCTTATGAATACCAAATTGTATTTTCTAGGTCTCTCAAAGCACTTGTTATTATGTTTGCACATTTGTTGACAAGCGATATAATTGTCAGAGATAACTCTTGTAAAGCAAGCGATCAAACGGAAAACATTTCCTGATGTTCTCAGAAGTGCAAAAGTTTCTGTACCATCCTAAATACGTACATGTTACTTTATGTGTGTAGCCATGCATTTCTGTGTGGGAAAAACAGCTAGAGTGAGAACCCTTTAGAGAGGGTTTTATCTCTCAGAGTTTGAACGCAGACACTTTCCAGGACGTGTACCTCCTATGTCGCCACACCTTATGTACATCAACACGGTTCTCACCTGCATGTTGCAGTACCAAACTTCACGTACACTGCAGAATACTAAACTTCATTTACACCGCAGTGCAGATACGTTGTGTGTGTACGTGTGTTTGTGCTGGTGTGTGCGTTCAGACATTGTAAGCCTGTATCCATAGGGAACAGACCCTGTGTCCCTAATGAGGATGTCTTCATGTAACACCATCAACCCACTGGGATGCGCACAAAACACTCATCTCTCTGTTAAGCCCCTCCCCCCCCCCCCCCCCCCCCCCCCCCCCCCCCCCCC
>JACXGK010011377.1:0-16254 GCA_016801125.1 Novumbra hubbsi
TAGTCTGAGGGCTCTGTTTCATTATTACACCACAGACCTGCAATTTAGTCTGAGGGCTCTGTTTCATTGTTACACCACAGACCTGCAATTTAGTCTGAGGGCTCTGTTTCATTATTACACCACAGACCTGCAATTTAGTCTGAGGGCTCTGTTTCATTGTTACACCACAGACCTGCAATTTAGTCTGAGGGCTCTGTTTTATGAAAACATCAACGAGACACAATTCAGTTTGAGGGCTCTGTTTCATTAATACACCACAGAGGCACTATTCAGTCTGAAGGCATTGTTTTGTTATTACATCATAGAGCCACTATTCAGTCTGAAGGCACTGTTCCATTAATACATCACAGAACCACTATTCAGTCTGAATGCTCTGTTTCATTAATACACCACAGAGCCACTATTCAGTCTAAATGCTCTTTTTCATTAATACACCAGAGATCTGCTGTTCAGTCTGAAGGCTCTGTTTCATTAATACATCACAGATCTGCTATTTCATCTAAGGGCTCTGTATCCACAGAAGCACATTTGAAAAATTCCACACTGTAAACACTATGTCCTATACTGAGCAATGATTAAGGTGTGGTGTTTGTGTGTGTTGTGATCTTCCTTTCTCTCAGGTCATCTACCTCCGTTACATAATGACACAAAGTATTTTCTAAACATCTGGTTGGGTTTAAAGCCCCAAGTTGTGACCTCCTGACCTGTGCATCAGATGGTAGCAGCACAACCATTTCCTCAGTCTGCACCCCGGGACCAACCACGTCCCGGGGCAGACTGAACCCTCTGAATCCTTCTTGACAAGACTTATGACAATGAACCATGCTAAGCTTGTATCCCCTAATCCACTAACTCATCCACTGGGTGTGCTCTAAATCAGGGGACGCATATCCAGGGGGGTGAAGAAAATAACGGAAACATCTAACAATATATTAATATCAAGAACCGTCAATAAAACAAATTAGGGCCACCCTCTTCCTTCAGAACAGCTCCCGTTTTACCTGCAATGCTGAACTGTGTAGTGGGATAATGCACAATTCTTCAAGAGGAAACTTCCCAGAACTTCCCATAGAAGTTCAATAGTGTTCAGATCTGGTGATTGAGGAGGCCATGGAAGGCATTTGACATCATCCTGGTGTTCATAAAACTTCTGTTGAGTCCATTTAGCAGTGTAACAAAGCAGGAATGAGGCGGGCACATGAAAAATGTAAGATTTTTCATAAAATAACTACAAGGTAACAATGACAACACGAAAACAATGTTACAATGGTGTGTGAACCGAATAACAACTGACATCAACCACTAGGGAACAACAGCAAATAGCAAAACCGATAAGGAACACAGGTGAGGGTGATACTCACAAACACCTGTATGTGGTCCTAATGAAGGAGAGAGGGCATTTGATTCCACTAGCACGGCAGGCCTGCCATACCAGGACAAGTAGTGTGTACGGAGGCATTCTTATCCTGGAACATCATGAGGAAACAGTGTTTGCCCCATAGGGTTTACCTGTCCTGTAAAATAGCCTTGTATTCCTTGGCCTTTATATGACCAAGCAGAGCCATTATCGGACACATCGATTCCCACAAGATGGCTGCCCAAACCATAGCGAAGCCCCCACCACGCTTAGCAGATGGCAGCAGACACATTGTGGTCTGAAAGCATCCTTTGGCTTTCTCCAAAGGTAAAATTGTCTGGACGTAGGTAATAGGGTAAAAGACTCATCAGAACATATTGCAGTGCAAATAAACATAAAAAGCTGTCAGCCCTTACACACAGGCTAATTTAACGCATAAGGGAATCATTTTCAGGTTGATTCTAACCCAGATTGTAAGAATCACTGTACAGTGGCTTTCAGCGTGAAGCAGTGTAGACTCTGAGTGGATTGATAGTAACTAGACCGCTTTAATATCAGCACCACTCTCCTTCACCTCCAGACCCCCCCCCCACACATGAACACTACTGTGTTTACAAAACGTAATATACCATACCTTATTCATGCATATATCAGAGATGAAGACAAGGTTATGTATACAACAGATTTGCCATATCTCCAGAGTTGGCAGGCATAGATAAATAACATGTTAAATCAAATTCAACGCTAGCTGAACCTAGCTATACCTCGATATACTAACCCTTTTCAGTCCTATACAATTTTGTAAAATAACTCTCAAATTAATATTGCAAAAGGATCCTCACACACACACACAGACAGACACACAGATACACCCATCCTTGTGGGACCACTCAAAGATCCTTATCTCTTGCTGCTAGAATTTCATAGCGGCAGTGGTTCCCATAACTCACTGTTGTTGCTGTGAGCCTCACGAGGCCACACCTCCAAATCTTGTCACGCCTCCTTAGAGGTCTGGAATGAAGCGGGGGCTCCACAGCTAAGATTTCTATTGGATGTTATATTTCAAGAAACCTCCCCCACATAAAATCATTAATGAGTGATTGGAATAGTTCAACACTGTTTTCTGACTGGATATAAGTATGCTAAATGGCTAGCCAATGGTAAAACTGGCCACAGACTAAAATCTTGCCTCTGGCTAAACATTATACTGAGCTAAAGAATATATCTAAGGAGCGAAACGTCCTAATGCCCCATCGAAAAGCTAACCTTGTCATAGCAGTTAACTACAGTTGCTGCCCACATTTACTTGCATTGCTTGAACGGACCAGGCCCAAACACAATCAAGAATGAAACAATATAATACATTATGTATTGGCATGATGACAATATACCTTGCTAGCTATCTAAATGAAAGACTGTTTTAAAAATGTTTCCAGGAGATAATTGTGTCCATCCGCAAGTCTTGGTTTTTTTGCTCCATTTGTTGCTTCACAAGCAACAGAGTACCGTTAAAATGTAATGTACGGCTTTCGCCACAATAAGCTACCAGTACTATAAGTTTGTTAGCCATACAAAAATTCTGTAAGGCATACTGCAATTCTGTTAAACATACTGCAACTCTGTTAGAATGCGCTCTCTGAATATCTCTTGTCCCCATCTAAACGTAGGAGTACATAAGGTCTTGGACCGCACCTTAGGAGTAACAGGCTTGAAAGACTAGTAGCCGTCCCTGACTAAAGTCCTCGTGGTTGTGTTGCACATCAAAACGGTACCTGATGATTCTAGCTGCCACCCTGCTGACCATTCCTCCTCTCCAAGTTGTCCCAGTCCTGTCCATCTGGTCATGCATCTGACCTGGATTAGGTTTTATAGACTCTGGACATAGCCCACTGGCATTTCTTAATTACTACAATTAGTACTTTTAAAATGTTCACCCAGCACAGCCAGAATAGGACTGGCCACTCCTCCGAGCCTGGCTCTTTTCTAGGTTTCTTCCTAAGTTTCGATCCCTTTTAGAGTTTTTCCCCCAGCCACTGTGCATCACTGCTGTTGCTTGCTTCTTGGGGTTTTCGTTGGGTGTTTTTTCTAAAAGCATTTAGTCACAACTACTGATGGAAAAAGAGCTTATAAATACATTGGATTGACTGATTGATTGAAATTTGGCAGACATACCGTAACCCGTTCAGACAGACTGTAACTTTGTTAGTTATACTGCAACTCTGTTCCACATACTGCAACTAGATCTACTGTAAATGTACATAATCAAAACCCATGTCACCATATGGCCTTTTCTTTGTCACCCCCATCTGCAGAGCATTGCCCCCCAAATGTGAGTGTCAATATCCCTTTCATTTCCTCTCCCTTTCATTCTCTCTTGCTCTTCATAATGTCTCCCCTACTCCCCTATCTCTCTCTCTATCCTTCCCTGAGGTCAATTCCCACTGCACAATTTCTGGTCTAAACAACAAGGAGGAAAAGCACAATTTAGCCTGCGATTGCTGGTAAGCAATTACCGCACTGAACGCGAAGAGATTGCCCTGAAATCTCAGAAAGAGAAAGTTAGAAGAGTCACCCGAAGCCTTTCAAGTGTTGTTCCCTACTTTCGGAACACAGTGAAGTTAATCACTTGATAAAATGCTGGTTGACTGTTATCCGTATGCATCAAAGTATGGCAGAGCAGGACAGTGAGAAAGTCCCAAGCATTAACCAGTCACTTCAGAGAGGGGGCGGTATTGTTCACTATACAGTTGACCTATAGACAGCGGCGTTAGATAGTGTATGCCGTTTGTACGTTAGAAGCTGTGTATTTGTGTGTGTGCGTTTCAGAGTATGATAGGGAAAAGAGGATAAAAGAATAAAACTGAACAGCTGCTGTGTATAAGAGGGATTTAAATCAGTCATGTGTTCCACATTTTTACCTCTGTTTATTTTCAATTCAAGACATTTTACAAATTTCTTTAGGTAACTTCTAAAAGGGAATTTAATATTATGTTTCTAAAGGTAAAAAAAAAAAAATGTAGTCTATAAGAATAGTCTAAAGATGAAAAGACGATTGATGCCAAACCACGCTCTCCTGCGTTTTGCATTCAGCAGCGGCTCAGAGACCAGTCCTCTTCACCCCATCCAGTATCACGCTCCACCGCGTGGACGGAGGGTACATCCACCATACATCATGTACAGCCATGATGGAACTGTATGGGTGGTGACCCCATGACCCCTCTGCTCTCCCTCAACGACACCATCAGCTGCCCCCCCCCCCCCCCTAAATGACACACACCTGTCGCCCCCAGCCTCCCTCACCCTGGGCAGCGCACCATCATGGGGCAAGGTCGTAAAGTAGACGTGTGTCTGTACTACAATATACATCATAAAGTACTGATACAGGAGAGGGGCTTTACACAGCACACAAACAAAGTGCCAGTCCACGAAGGGTTAACGGGCGGATGACAACTGCACAGGCCGTCATGAATGTGTGGACATGACAACTGGCAGACCACCGTTGGACAGGCACAGAGACCGACAGGACGGACAGACGGACACGCATTATGAGATCTTACCTGATCTGAACTTGCTTCGTATCAGTATGGAGTGTTCAGAGCCCAGAAGAGTCATAATGATGACAGTTATGGTCCAGTGTTCAGGAGGGAATAGTTCAACGTGCACACGCCACAGGGACACACACTATCGCGTCAGACTCCCCGCCACTTCACGGGACCGGAGACTACAGCCGGCCGCTGGTGGGTCATCAACAGCCCTCTGAACAGTTGTTACGAGTTCAGAAGAAATAAAGGCAGTGCATCTCCTCACTCCTCATTCCTCTCTCCTCTCTCTGTCTCTGTCCTGAAGGGAAGCTGTGGGAGGGGGACGGAGTCGGTCAGCCAAGCGTTGGTCCTGTATTGCTCTGAGTCTCCACGGCAGAGAGAGTAGAGTGATATGCCCTTGGCTAAGACCAGCTAACCACTGAGGTTTCCCCTAGCCCCTCCCGCGGATCTCCCAACTCCTCCTTCTGATTAAGAGCTGAAGGGTCCTATAGTGCCTCCTCCTAGGGAGGGAGAGCCAACAGGACTGCAGACTCAGGAGGGGCTTAACTGGAGACTTCTGAATATGTTACTGCTTTGACCCTGTCACACACATGGTGAGAGATGTGGACATGCTGAAACATACAAACACAGATGCAAGCACGCAAACCGACACAAGCTGATGTCACAACTGTAAACATACTGGAGTTATAATCATGTTCCAGAAAAGACACACACGTGTCTTAGAAAATACCGGTGTTTTGGTTAAGAGTGAGTAGCAGTTTGCCTCAGTCATTTCCTGGTGTTATTTCAGCATGGTAGAAGACAGTAATCTACAAGGCTTCCCTTCCTCCATCTCTCACACACCAGCCAAGCAACTGTCAGAGTTAAACACATTCTGTTTCCATCTCACTCTTTCCTATTTCTAATTCTCTCTTCTGTCTTTCTCTCTCTCTACTTCTCTCACTCACTCTCTCAAACACACACACACACACACACAGGCACAGCATCTGCGGTGCATACCTGCTCTTTAAAGACAACATTAAACCTCCACAACTGTTGTATAGACCTACCCTAGTCTTGTATGTCTCTCATCACTCAACTATCTTCACTCATGCCACAACTTCTTAAAATACATACTCCCTGCACTCAGCTATTCCCCCAGTAGTGTGCCAGCTTGCTATGGGACTGGTAAGTGCCAGTGAGCCCTGTAACATGAGCATTCAGCTTCATGTGTCTCCTCCTGACTAGGTGTCCATGGCTGCTGTTGGTCAGACTGGGCTGCAGGTGCTACTGTTCCACAGACGAATAAACTCTGACAGCGTACCATTTGGAATGTGGTTGAACACCCTTGATGTCACCACCATTGTAATGACATCTGGCTGTTTCCTCTCCAACCTCAGGGCCCTGCAAGATGCTCACAACCAAGACCCCAGCATTGAACCCCAGTGAACATCACATAGAGGCTGTTGGTGTCTCCTAGTGTTCAAACTTGAACCCCAGTGAACATCACATAGAGGCTGTTGGTGTCTCCTAGTGTTCAAACTTGAACCCCAGTGAACATCACATAGAGGCTGTTGGTGTCTCCTAGTGTTCAAACTTGGACCCCAGTGAACATCACATAGAGGCTGTTGGTGTCTCTTCGTGTTCAAACTTGAACCCCAGTGAACATCACATAGAGGCTGTTGGTGTCTCTTCGTGTTCAAACTTGAACCCCAGTGAACATCACATAGAGGCTGTTGGTGTCTCCTCATGTTCAAACTTGAACCCCAGTGAACATCACATAGAGGCTGTTGGTGTCTCCTCGTGTTCAAACTTGAACCCCAGTGAACATCACATAGAGGCTGTTGGTGTCCCCTCGTGTTCAAACTTGAACCCCAGTGAACATCGCATAGAGGCAGTTAGAATGTCTTATCACGTTAAACATAACCCCTGCTAGAACATCACACACAGAAGCCGAATCTGGTTTAATGACTAAGTAACCCATAGACACAAGTGAGATATGCATATAAAAAAACCCACATGAGAATTTAAAGCAGTGTGACATTCACATTTAAGTTGTGGTTGCTTGCCATGTCTGATGTGGGTTTGAGTGGACTACCACAGACAAAAAAAGTATAATATTTATGTAAGGACGTTACGGCCTGCAAATCCACTGTGCTCCTTTTGACAGTCCCGAGCACTCAGTCCCTTACACACTCGCAGTCACACACACATACACACAAATGCACACACATGCGCACACACACACACACACAGCTCCTGACCTCCCTAATTAGCAGGTGAGAGTGTGGGGGGGGGGGCTGGTGGTTGCGTCTCACTATGTACACACTGCCTGGGAGGGAGATTCCTGGGGAGGTCACACAGTCCTGGACTAATCCTCCCCTTTAATTGGACCGTGCGTCAACGAACGTGACAAGTCTCATCTGAGCTGTCTGGAGCCTCCGTCTGTGTGTGGGTGTCTTGTCGGGAAGAGATTCATGTCCTTGAGGTTTATGATTTATGTTTGTGTACAGTATACAGAATGAACTGGCTCTATATGATGCTCGTGTGCATTCGGTGCCAATAATATACGGCACTGTTAACAGTCATTTTTGAAAGCCTCGTTGAACCCTTCCACAAAGTTAACCAAGAACTAGGCTAGTGTTTACTGGCCCACCGCAGACAGCTTTATCAAAAAATGAATATTGTTAACATTTGGTGTACACTCGCTTTTTTAGTGTCACAGACACAGGCGGAGTTGTATAATTCCAGAGTTTGGCACTAGCAACCAACAATATGCAGTGGAAACGTACGGCCTCTAGAGACCAGTGCTCACATTTTATTGCCGTTTTTATATGAGGGCTTGGACACGTCTTCAGGAGTGACTGTTACTGTATGCTTGACAACAATGGCCCAGCTCTAACTTTTGTTCATCTTGCCTCACTGCACAGAGCGCCTGCCGGTAGCGAGCTTCGTTCCCTCAAAATAGCCCCTGATAGGAAGTGTTGCATGCCGGGCATGGTTAACATATCTGAATACATGCATGTCCCCAGTGTGGGTTCCACTTGTCAACCAGGGTGTGTAGAGGAAGTGTTGTGGAATGTGGTCTGAATCCCATCACACGTGTTGTTTTATGCCGCTCCAACAACCCCCCGTTCCCCCGTTCCCGGTCCTCCCGACTCATCTGGTCTTAGAGACAGGGGAGGCCTTCTGGAAGAGCCCAGGGCCAGGGGTAGGAGGGAGTCGCCGAAGGGGGGGGGGGGGTAGCGAAAAGGTCGTCTGATGGGATGTGTTTGTCAAGGCCATGAGATGGGTGGGGGGTCTGAGGTACATGTGTGTGTTCGTGTGTGTGTCCATGCGTGCACGTTTGTGCGTGCCTGTGTGTTCATACGGGAGGTCAAACATAGCAGCCTTCCCAGCCACTAACAGCAGCAGCTGGATGTTATCTGTCTAAGAGCGGTGGGTCTCGGTTTCCTTTAATGACACTCCAGACCCTGTGCTTACTGTCTCTGGGTAGACCTGGGCCAGCAGGGAGACACACTGCACAGGTAAACACTTCTGGAGGAGGACCTCTTAAATCATCTAACAGACGAACACACAAAACATACATGCACACACACACACACACACAACGCAGACACACAACACACACCCAATACGCACATGTTCACAAAACACGAATACACCTACACGCAACACACACACAACATAAAAACGCGACACACACATGCCACATAGATACACACAAACAAAACACACAGGCACACACACACATCAGACAAGAAGCAGTAACTAAATTAACCACGGCACACTTCTCTTGCCAGCACGGTTTGGAAACTTGCATTATTGTATTGTATGAAGGTAATTGGATAAACTGTGTGTTCAGTTTATGCAATTTGATTCTGTGTATTCAGAAAATCATACGATGTAGCATTTTACTTCTGTGGCACACAAACACCAAAACATTACAGATTTTTACACACAGGACCCATAAACTACCATCTGTGCAGTATTTGTTTCTACCTTGTAACCCATCAAAAGGCTTTGATGATAAATGTCTGCTCTTTGTAATATCAGTGTAACAAACTAAAGCAGTGGTCACCAAATTTTGAAGCCCAAGATCGCTTTTTCATTCAAAATTTGAGATGAGATCTACCACTGCAAAAACACTAGAAATATAAAATGTCAACTTTACAGCTATTTTTATTATAAAACAATAACCAACCTTCTGTTTGTATGCATGAACATTGACAAAATGACACAAAAGTGTGAGAGAGAAAGTGCACAAATATTACTTAACAATGTTCACTCACAGGCTTAGCACACACAATTTCAGCAAAAGTATTGCATTCTGACAAAGCAAGAGCAAATACAGCACCATAACTATGTTCAGTAACAGGCTCATCTCTAAAAAATTATTATGATCATATCCCGGTCACAAACAAAATGATATGTCCCAAAATATATATGTTCCGCAAAACGAGACACACATTTTGATACCTGTAATGTCTCTCTAGTGCAAGTATTGTAGGAGGAGTTAGGATGGCTATAATAACAAAGAAATATATATGAGATAATAGTAGTGTGGCTTGCAGAAGCAAGACTGTTTGGTGACCACTGAACTAAGGGGTTTTGAAAGTTTTCTTCGCTATGTCTTTTGTACATTAAAAAAGTATCTCCTATTACAGTAGTGTCCATGTGTTATCATGGAAGACAGAAACACTAGTACTGATACTAGTTTGGGTATTACCATAGGCTTTTAGTCAACACTCGAAGACCTGGGAAATCATCATGTTTTTTGCAAAGTAAATCAGCCTTATCAGAGAAACAAAACATTTCTCACGAGCTGAGTGGAGAAATTCTGAGGAAAAAGAGGGTAAATAAAAAAATAACTGTGTAACACAGACACAAAGTCTGAGAGAATGATGGGGACCGTGGGGAGAAACTGGGGTGAAAGTAGGAATCACTAGGAGACATTGGGAGATAGTGAGAGACCGTAGGAGCCATTAGAAGATAGTGGGAGACAGTAGGAGACATTGGGAGATAGTGGGAGACATTGGGAGATAGTGGGAGACCGTAGGAGACATTGGGAGATAGTGGGAGACCGTAGGAGACATTAGAAGATAGTGGGAGACAGTAGGAGACATTGGGAGATAGTGGGAGACATTGGGAGATAGTGGGAGACCGTAGGAGACATTGGGAGATAGTGGGAGACATTGGGAGATAGTGGGAGACATTGGGAGATAGTGGGAGACCGTAGGAGACATTGGGAGATGGTGGGAGACCGTAGGGGACATTGGGAGATAGTGGGAGACCGTAGGAGACAGTGGGAGAAAGAAAGATAAATAAGGTTTAGATTTTAACCTTGAGTTGTGACTGTTCTGCTAGGTTCTAATAAAGGTTCCAGGGGAACACGCAGAACCCAAACTAGATGTAACCTCCCAGGACTGCTGGAACTCTGTCATTCTTTTAATATCTCTCACGCCCTTATTTTCTATGGATATGTCTCCCCCCCACTCTAACAACATTACTGATTCTATCTTGCTAGCCCCACTGCCTCTGTTCACTGGGGTAATCCTGGGGGTTTACTCCTGCCGTCTCCATACCCCGGGACCATGTGAGCTGGAACTACCGTTCTCGCTTCTACCTCCTCTTTACACCTCTCCTCTCCTTTCATTCTCTCTAGCCATCTCTTTCTCCCTGTTATTCTCTCTTTCCATCTCTCTCTGGTTCCATTCATTCTCCTCTCTATCTGAATGGAATCTCCGAACGCAAGGGGTGCAATTGCGCTGTCTCAGGCCCGGGTCGTAGGCAACATCAGGGATATCATTGGGTGTCTTTGTGGTTGTTTAGATTTCGGCAAATTGGCTTTGCCTCCGCTTCAGTCTGTGATGTCTGGCCTGTGGCCATGGGGAGAGAAGTAGAGGAGATGTGCCCGGAGGCATCGCTAAGGAAGGCCCTGCTTCCCTACAGCTCAGGGATAACTGCTGGTTGTTATCGCAGGCTACGGCTGGGCTTTGCGAGGTATTCCCGAAGACTTCTGTACACTTTAATATGTGAAAATATAATAACTCACGGCCCACTTTGTTGATATTAATCTGTGTCCATGAGTAACAGTTTTGGATGGATGGAAAGCACTTTAAAAAGAGATTTATTTGAAGAGACGATTTATGTTATTCCAAAATGTGATTCCTATGGCTTTAACAAGTGAGTATCAGACAGGCCGATGTAGAGCCGCTGGATGGTAAGTCATTAGTAAAGACTTAGTGAAGATACTCACTGTCAGTCATCACCACCTGTCACTCAAAACCCTCCATTGTTCTAAAAAAGGCATAACAGCAGCTGACAAGAAACAATGAAAATGGAGAAATGGAGTGAGACGGATAAATAGTTTGGGTCAGGAGATTTTTAGAAAGAAGACGTAAGAGAAAGGACAGTTAACCGCTATCGCAAATGTTTGTCTTGAGTGTTTCCAACACTTTCAAATAGCCTGGCTGAAACAAGCTGTCAACCGGCACATTCTCCTAGTCAGTGAACAGAGTCCAGGGCCATGTTTTTGTTGGTATGACCCAAAGCTCCATTAAGGCCTCCAGCACCGGCATTACTTTATAGACCTGCTGACTACTGAGCCTGTCCACCCTTCATAGTTAAAGCGTGGGGAGAGGGGTATCCTGAGCTTGGACCTGTGACAGTAGGTTGCTGATCTTCCTCTGACATAGTAGGTTCAATAGAACATCCAAACTGACCTAAAGTCTGCAAAAGGGGAGAGTTTTATCTGAAGCAGGGTTTTGCCAGAGGTGGAACAGACAGGGGCCACAGACAGCTCCCTAGGTCTTTTATTGTTATCTTCACTTGACCCCTCAGGACACTCAGTTATTAATAGATTTGGAAGTGTGTGTTTTTATGCCAGTGTTTTACTATACTTGTGAGGACATCCTCACATTGTAAAATGAAGATATTTTTAGCTGGCATTTAATCAATCTACACAAGGAGAAGGGCTATTTTTAGGTTCAGTTTAGTAGTTAAGAGTTAGTGCTTAGGTTTAGGATAAGGATTTATCGTTAAGTTTAGACATTACATTTTATGTCCAGGTTTAGTATTAGGTGTACCTTACCAGTTAGATTTAGGGTTAGGGATTAATGGGAATAGAATTATACCTGTGTGTGTTTGTGTCCGAGTGTGCGAGTGTATGCACCTGAATGTTCCCATCTCTAATGTGAGGCATTCATCAGGAATGGCACTTTCTGCCATTTTGTGTTCAAACAAAACACACAGAAACATGTTTTGTGTTTCTCGGGATGTTGAGAGGCTTCACTTGTGCAACTTGTCAGTAAGAAATTACACTATCATCCCGCTGGCCGATTGATTCGGTACATTGCGTTTTTATAGTTTTTTCCTACAATACTTAGTTTGATGGAACAAACCTCTCTCTCTCTGGATTCCATAACCTGAAACAACAGAAGAGAACTAACAGCTACAATGTCCGGCTTGCTTCAAACACCCAGGGGACAGTTACTGGGTTCTGGTCAGATGTTATTATAGCTAGGAAAAAACAAGTCGTAATTGCACAGCATTAGCTCTTAACCCTGATGCACATGCTGTTTCATTATTAATATTATACCTTTATTTCGACAAGGAACTCAGACTGAGAACAAGTTCTCTTTTATAGCTGGTGCTTAAATACAAGCACACAGAGATATACAGACACAAAGACATAAATACAGTCGCCCACAAAGATACAGACAAAGAAAGACACTCACAGGCAAAGATATAGACAGAAAAAGTTGACCCAGTCACATACACACTCAAACACACCAGTCATCAGGCAAGAAGCACTAAATTAACCTCGGCACACTTCTCTTGCCAACATGGTTTGGAAACTTACATTACAGTATTTTATGAAGGTAATTGGATAAACTGAAGCTGATTCTGTGTATTCAGATAATCAGATTATAAACCACAGCATTAACTGTTTGTGTTTTACCTCAGTGGCTACGAGAGTATCCATGTCCAACTTTGCTCTGCGGTTGGGCAACAGTTGGCTCCCAACATTAGACGCAAATATTCCTACACGCCGGTACTCAACTGATCACACGAAAACACACATATTCCATGAGCTCACCCAATCAAACAATCGCACACACTTGCAAACGTGCACACAAACAGACACGCGCGTGCATACGCATGCATGCACTCTCACTCCCGCAGCCGTGCTGAGATCTGACAATTAGAACGGAACGTCGGATAATGTAGTGTGTCACAGCGACCAGGGTGAGGGATGAAGTCACTGGCGGCCTGTCGGCTAGGTGGTGGAGCAGGGCCACGATCAGACAGCAGAAGAGTAACAGACTCCTGGGAGGAAAGACCGGGGAGAAGACCACAAGATACACATACTAACAGACTCCTGGGAGGAAAGACTGGGGAGAAGACCACAAGACACACAGACTAACAGACTCCTGTGAGGAAAGACCAGGGAGAAGACCACAAGAAACCCAGACTAACAGACTCCTGGAAGGAAAGACTGGGGAGAAAACCACAAGATACACAGACTAACAGACTCCTGGGAGGAAAGACTGGGGAGAAGACCACAAGACACACAGACTAACAGACTCCTGGTAGGAAAGACCGGGGGGAAGACCACAAGACACACAGACTAACAGACTCCTGGTAGGAAAGACCGGGGGGAAGACCACAAGACACACAGACTAACAGACTCCTGGTAGGAAAGACCGGGGGGAAGACCACAAGACACAGACTAACAGACTCCTGGTAGGAAAGACCGGGGGGAAGACCACAAGACACACAGACTAACAGACTCCAGGTAGGAAAGACCGGGGGGAAGACCACAAGACACACAGACTAATGGGTCCAAAAGACATGTTTACTATTTGGGTCCCCATTACACAGGGAACTGGACCGAAAGAACTAACTATACTGGGAAGATGATATGAGGCCACCAGCAAACATCTCTTACATCCCTGCTTCTAAACCTAGACTGACGGCCGGTCCTTGATTACCTCTCTGGTTGACTACAGACTGTTGTCGGTTTGTCTATATCTGGTGAGAGACACTTAGTCACAGTGTTGACAAAGACGCCATTTACCACCAGAATTTTTACATAGACCTGCTAACTGACTCGTTTGTGTGTGTGGCTTGGTTGTCTGGACACTTGATAGACAGCTGAAGAACTGTTTCACATCTCTTGGGGGGAGCAACACTTTACTCGCTGCACATCAACTTTATGTACTGACGCTGACTTGGAATTAGACAGGGAGTGATTTCTTTGTGGAGTAAAAGATTCGGTTGACAATGGATTAGTGAGCCAGAATCAGGGAACATGTTGTTATCTGTGTGGATGTGTCTGTTTTAGCAATGGAGCCATTAGCAGAGGAGATTACCCAGTAGCTCTGGGAGAGTGTTTTCACCTCTTGACCTCAAGGGGAAATCAACAGCCAGGTGCAACAGTGGAACGAGGCACAACTCTGTGACTGAGGTTAAACTCACATAGCTCCGTTCCATTTCCACGGCCGGCCGTAAAAAACTGAATTTTCATCTTCCAGGTGAAGAAAAAACATCTTATTACCGTGGCCCGATCCACTGGCAAGCAAAACAAATAAACTGTCCATATTCCACATACAGAAGCCTGCAGCATGTATTTGTAACTATAGAATTGTGAACAGCCCAGTGATGCATCCACTCAGGGTTTGTCACATTTATGAACATTAAAACATGGGTGGTTTTCTGTGTGGGAGAGGTTGTAATGTTAGTTTACACTGGGAGACAAACTAGTGAGGTAGTGTGTGTGTGACCCTGTGTTGCAGTGTTTGGCAGTGGATTTAGGTGGAACACGGTGTAGCATGGCGGTTCTTATCAGCCCTGTCAGTTTTGGAGGGGAACACACACCGTCCCCGGACCGCCGCCTGGGACTTGCCTGGCCTGGAAAGTCCTGTTGGATTCATCTGCTTCTGGCAAGACAAGACAGTTGTCAGGTGACCTCAGAAATCTGGTCAAACTCCACGCAGACTGGCGTGGAAAGGAGAAAGATGATACAACAGAAAGTCTCTGAGCAGATTTCAAAATATGACTAAAAAAGAATTTAAAAAACCACGAATGTGTGACTTAATGGCTTTTTAAACTCTAATTCAATATATGTTCTAAACTGTGAAAGAGAACAGTGAGGATTCAGCTAACTCTGCTTCCCATGTAAGTGTGGTTCACAGAACCACCTTCTCCCCAGTAGCCCTGCTGGGTCTGGTGTTAAATGTCCAGTGTGTCCCTCAGTTAACCATCCCTCAACCTCTTGGATTGGAGTGGCCTGTAGACAGTAGTCTATAGGTGTACTAATGAGTGGGGAAACATACTCTTAAAGAGAATTCCCCTTAGGTGTGTTGGACATGATGGCCTATTATTATAATAATTATGATTATTATTAAGATGGCAAAGTCTTCCCCCAAATTTAGCTGCAGACTTACTGTTCTGACCTGTATTGGGTCTTGTTGAAAAAAAGAATCTGAAAACACAAGTTGGTGTTCTGTTGTTTTTGCTCTCGCAAATTCCCCTAGTCAAACGGCTGGTATGTCAGCTGAAACCTTTAAAAATACGAGCCTCGCAGCCTTTGTGCCGTGTTTTGTTTGGCCTATAGGCAGATTTCAGGGAACATCTGAGGCAGCATGTGATGGATTCTCTGGTCTCCAGTGTGCTGAAGACCACATCCATAACCAGACGGGGAGGAGGGGGCTGGGCTTTTACTGGGTGCACTGGTTCATGATACCGAGGTTTTGGGGGAACCACACATCGTGGAAGGTGATAGATGGCTTTTAATCCAATTATCTTCAAAAGCACTAGGTATTGACCCCATGGAGTTTCCAACTATATCAAGAGAACAGAGGTGAGGAGACAAACTGGGAAGTCTTTCTGTTAAACACCACAAAACTTTTACGGCTTCATCTTGAGCAGAACTATTTCCTCAGTGAGCCTTATTTCGAACACCT
Source organism: Novumbra hubbsi (assembly GCA_016801125.1). Classification (NCBI taxonomy): domain Eukaryota; kingdom Metazoa; phylum Chordata; class Actinopteri; order Esociformes; family Umbridae; genus Novumbra; species Novumbra hubbsi. The sequence goes on from JACXGK010011377.1 coordinate 15,849, forward strand.
GTTAGAGTTTAATTCCCAGAGACTGAAACAAAACCCTGTTGCCTGAAATCCTTTTTGTTTTCTCCCTTTCTCACCCACTACGTTAGGTCCACGGGTCAGGTGAGACGTTCTGAGCAAACGTGCCTTGATGTGAGAGGGAAATAATGAAATGCATCATATTGCTTTTCGTACCGACGCTGTACAGAGCAGAAATCCCATTCCTTCAAAGTGCTTCAAAAGGAGGCATTCGGCACCTAGCGTCGCCATTGTGTGTTTGTGGGCCAACTTGTTGATATGAGTTCTTTATTCCCGGTAGTTGTTCTGATTCACCTATCGGTGTCCGGGTACGGGGCTGTCTCAGGCCAGGGCTCTCTGATTCACCTATCGGTGTCCGGGTACGGGGCTGTCTCAGGCCAGGGCTCTCTGA